>UELU01115441.1:0-14620 GCA_900490025.1 Megastigmus dorsalis | reverse complement strand
GCCACGCGGCGAGGCCGTGAGGGGCGGTGCGTGGCGGAGGAGTGGGGTTACAAGAGACTCTTATGCACCGAATTAGTAGCAGATTGCTGCTAATTTTACAGCAGCTCTGCTACTAAGGTAGTAGCAGAGTGCCTACTACTGAAATAGTAGCACGCTGCGGCAAATACAGTAGCATTTTGCTACTGATTTAGTAGCAGAGGTCTGCTACTGTTTTAGTAGCAGCCGGACTGCTACTAGATTAGTAGCACATTTTTCTCCGTGTAGACGTATTGCACAGGCCTGTTAAGAATTATGACACATCTTGTTGAATGTTTACTGCATATTTTACATGCACATTTTGTCTATACGTGATAAAATATTTTTTAATCCATATTTAGCTTATAACATTTATCAATAGTTTTTTTATTTAATATCTCTTTGCAATCTTATTCCAAAATCTTTAAACATCGTTGAGCCACCAGATAACACAATATTATTATACAATAGCCTTGTAACATCTAATATAGAACAGTTCTGAATAACATCCATGGAAGATGAATTCTACTGGAAAATTTTTTCATAAATACTATCTTTAGATCCCA
This sequence comes from Megastigmus dorsalis, assembly GCA_900490025.1. Lineage (NCBI taxonomy): Eukaryota > Metazoa > Arthropoda > Insecta > Hymenoptera > Megastigmidae > Megastigmus > Megastigmus dorsalis. Next base: position 14,039 of record UELU01115441.1, on the reverse strand, counting down.
CAGAATAAGAAACTTCATGTTGCCACCACGCAACTTGGTTACAATTTGTTTAAACAATTTTTTTTTAAATAAATTAGTAAAAGTGATTTTTTTGATTCGAAAAAAATATTTTTAGATTCACTGGACCATTATGAACAAAAAAGGTCCTTTGTCGTTTTGTCGTAGGATGGGTTGTTTTTGAGTAAAAAATTCCCAGACTTTTGAAAAATGAGATTTTCCCGTTTTTTGGAGCTATGTATAGGTATGAAAAAAAAACCTTTTTTGTTTTTTGCCATGGAAACATAAACTTTGAACCTTCGTCTACAACTTCCTGTAAAGCAAATTTAAAAAAAATGAGTGGCAACATGTTATTTTGGAATATAGAGTTGTCTCTCACGAGCTACACCGCTGCGCGCGTGCCTCCTCCTCAGCGCGCATAATCGCCTGGTAAGCCGGCCGAAGATGATCGACATTTGGACCTTTCTTGTTTTTCGGTGGCGCATGCGCAATTGAAAAATCCTGAACATATTATACTATAGAGTGCGTGAGAAGAAAAGCACATACTATAGAGGGCGTGAGAAAACCGATAATTTTCTTAATGATGAAATGGGGCTAAAAAAGGTTTGAACGGCTTTTTCTCTGCACTCAGTGGATAGATTTTCATGATTCTGTTTGGAAATAATTGCATTTTACGATATCTTTCATTTGATATGTACATCTTTTAGGTATAGCCGCTTAATTGAAAGATATGAGATACGTGATTTTGTAAATGGCAAATTAGAAGTATATAAGGCACACGGTCGTGAGCCCAGCAGACGCTATACTTGTCTGTGGCGCGCGCCGTGATCTTATAAAGTGTATGTATATATGTATATATGTATGTGTGTGAGAATTTATGATATGTATGGGTGTTTAAAGCGACGATGCGTATCTACTTGCGCCAAGTCAGCGAGACTTTGTAGAGACATTGTTGTTGTGTATTGTACATGTATATTGTACATATAGGTACTAATTATGCTGTTTTCGGCGGTAAATGATGCTACGTGAGTTGCGATTACACGTGGTATGACTGAGCGTGTGTGTCCTGCATGTGTGAAACCTATTAAGACTGGATTCAAATCGTATAAAAAGTGTAAATTGTGCGGAAAAGTATTTCATACTGCGTGTTTGAAAAACTCTTGGACCTGGGACGTAGTATTCCATCGCTGCGCAACTTGTCGTGGAGCATACTCGCTGCTTGTCTCAGAACGCACTCTGTATACGACTAGTGTAGGTCCTACTGTATCCACAACGTCATTACTTGCTTCAAAAACAGCATTAGATATTGTTCCACATCCCTCCACCCCGCTCTCATCAACTGCTGTCATTCTTCATAGCAGAAAACGTCTATCTCATGCTCTACCTCCCCCTTCGCCAACTATAACACAACCTTGCAAAAATAATTGCCTTACTGAAAGTGACCAGTCTCTGAACGTCTTGACAACTATGGCAGATAAAATGACATCGGGGTTTGCGGCTTGGGGGAGAACCAAGTTTGACCCCTTTGTGGATTCTATTGAGTCAAAGCTAGGTGAGTTGTCATCCCGACTTGATAATTTAGAGGCATCACAGAGTACCATGAGGAGCGAATTAGCAGACACGCGTGCTAAGGTTGTTGATGTTGTTAATACTAGCTTGCTCGCTGATTCGTGTGAAATCCGAATTACTGGGATTTCGATAAGTTATTCGACTAACCCCTTGTTGGCCGTTGAAAAGTTTTTAATGCCACTAAGAATCAGAGCAACCTTAATTTTGTCTCTGCTATTCGCGCTGTGCCACTCCTGAACACAGTAATGTCAATATATTGGCGGTTGCTGACTCGATCGCGATTATAATTAAGGCGATTTCACCGACTGTATGCAACAGCATCATCTCTCAGGCGCGTTTACTGAAAGATAAAACATCTCAGATAATATTTGAAGAAGGTGGAAACCGGCAGTTTTTTATGTGAGCTATATGGCCTCGTCCAATATATGATTTACTTCGTTTAGCATCTCAGAAATCTAAGACACTTAACTATTTGTGTCCTGTAGTTCGAAATCTGGTTGTTTGTTTGGGCCCTGATGCTACAGCTTCTTTAATACTAATTCATTCTGCTGATGATTTAAAAGACCTTGTAGCTCGCTCTCTCAGCGATTGAGGAATAGTTGCTCAGCCGAGAAATCTAAAATCGAGAGGGAATTTTTCAATTTGTCAGAGTAACATAAATCATATTTCTGCGCTTTTTGATGATCTTGAATTTCTTCTCGCAGATAGACCTATGAATGATGCGATCGCTCTTACTGAAACTTTTCTTTCCTCTGCTGTATCCAGCGCGCCCTTTAAACTTCCAGGTTATGACTTACTGCGCCAGGATCGAATTGGCAAGCAGGGCGGTGGCGTTGGACTCTATATTCGTGATTATTACAAATCCAAATTGCTTTGTAGTTCTAATCAACAATTTGATAATAATCCTGAATACATGATGGTTGAAATAAGGTATGATTCTATTAAAATTTTAGTTGTTGTTGTTTATCGACGTCCTCATGGAATGTACCCTACTGCCCTATTTCACACCCTTTGTGATTTTTTACCGAAGTATTCCGACCTTATAATCACGGGTGATTTTAACTTTCCAATGCACATGAGGCACCCTGACTCTGATTTTTTTTCGAATCTTCTGCTTGAGCATAGCCTTGAGCTTGTATTATCTGAACCAACTCATCATATTTTTCACAGAGACGGTACACAAAGTGACACCTGGCTGGACTTATTTATTGCACCATCAACCAAACTAGTCCGTGCATACTCAAAAACTGATGCAACTTTTGCAGCTGGACATGACCTGATTTCACTTGAATACGATCTTCCGTCTCTTGTGCCTAAACCGAAGTCTATCTCTTTTCGGAACCTTAAAAACTTAGATATTACTGCTGTTCATGATGACCTTAAGTTCAAACTGTGTTCAGACTTCTCGGCTGAGCCTTATTCTGAGCCTTATTCTGTGTCTATACCTGATAAATCGCAATCCCGGCCAGGGGCGCTAACTGTCTCTGTCCTGACACGTACCCTGACAAACGACCTGCTTAAAATTTTTGATAAGCATGCACCCTGCCGTACGATCACTTTACGTACAAACCAGAAACCATGGGTTTCTACTGCTATTCGTCAACTCATGGCGGCTAGAGATGCGGCTTATCGTAGAGTCTGGTTTACGGGGAGAGCTTCGGACAAACTACTTTTTGTTAATTTAAGACCTCATGTTAGAATTAGTATTGACACAGCGAAAAATCAATACATCTCCTCCATGTTAGACTCTTCCGTTGATCCCAAATCTCTGTGGACCCAGCTCAGAAATATTGGCATAGCAGTGTCCAAGACACCATCACCACTGAAATATTTCTCACCAGATGCCTTAAATACACATTTTGCCGCTGTTTCGCGTATGTCTCCGCCACTTTAATCATCGGATGTCACTCAAATTTTAAACCACTCTTTGCTTAATTTAATTCCGAGTTTATTTGAATTTTTACATATTTATAGGCAGGAAATAGATCGTTCTCTTAGTAAGGTCACCAAAAATTGTACTGGTCCTGATCTCTTATCCACGCACATGCTCAAAATATCTTACCCACTACTTCGACCTTATTTAATTGAGCTTTTTAACAAATCGATAGAGCAAGGTATTTTCCCAGACATCTGGAAGTTTGCTTCTATTGTACCTCTATCTAAAACACACCCTCCAAATTGACTTTCTCATACGCGTCCGATAGCCTTACTGTCGGAATTGTCAAAACTTTTTGAGCGCGTAATTCACGATCAATTTTTAAATTATTTACTAAAACATCAATTGCTTGACAGGAGACAGTCAGGTTTTAGGCCGCGTCATTCAACCCAGACTGCTCTGCTGGGTTTTACGGAGGATGTTCGACTTGCGGTGGATGATCTCATGGTGACTGCCTCAGTTCTGTTTGATTTTTCAAAGGCTTTTGACTCGGTTTCTCACAAGCTGCTCCTACACAAACTTCGTGAGCTTAACTGTTCAACTAGAGTTATTAAGTGGTTTGCGAGTTATTTATCAGGTCGTAATCAAGTGGTTAGATGTAAGGATGGGTCATCATCTGAACCCATTGATATTTACACTGGAGTACCGCAAGGTAGTGTGCTTGGTCCTTTGCGTTTTGCCATTTTCATTAATGACCTGCCCAACGTACTTGCTTACTCGAAACATGGCATTTATGCAGACGATACACGAATTTATCTGCATTGTCATCCATCTAACCTGGCTAATCATATTCTGAAACTTAATGCGGATGCAATACATGTTTTCGAGTGGGCCAAGCGGAACAAAATCAAATTAAATCCGGATAAAACGAAGCTCATTGTGTTGGGAAGTCGACTATGCATTTCTAACATTGATTTTGGTGCTCTTCCAATCATGACTATATACGGTGTATCCATTGATTATTCCGACTTTCTGGAACTCTGGACTGGAATAAGCAAATCAGTCTGATTTCTAGCCGAGTCCATGGAGCACTCTACTCTTTGCGTTATCATCGGCATGCGCTCTCTCGTGGTCTCAAAAAGCAACTTGTCGAAACATTAATCTTTCCGCATTTCGACTACGCCTGTGTGGTTTTCAATGATTTGACGCAGGAGCAGAATCTCAAACTACATCGGCTCCTTAACGCATGTGTGCCACCGCTGCAGCCACCGCTGCAGGCGATTTTCGTAGTTTTTTTTCGCGATTTTCGTAAGTGATCACAAACATTTTTTTACAATAATCTCGATAAAAGTAGACCTACTATTGTTACATTGCTTAATCTGGCCAAAGCCTTTGATATAGTAGACCGCAAAATATTATTGCAAAAATTATACAACTATGGTATTAGAGGATGTGCATTGGACTTAGTCAAGAGTTATCTAATAAATAGAAAACAAAAAGAAAGAATAAATAGAGTTACAAGTGATTATTTTGACGTGACAACCGGAGTACCACAAGGAACAATACTTGGTCCATTGTTATTCTTAATATACATCAATGATTTACTAGATTAACCATACCTAGTCTCATATCCTGATGACACAGCGATAATATCAACTGAAAATTCTTGGACATTGGCTGAGAATTCAATGAATAACTACTTAATCTATGTCATTAATTAGTTGGCACTTAACAAATTATCATTAAATATTAGCAAAACTACATATATAACATTTGGTAATTGTCAGGATAATGTTTCTAATAACAACCACATTAGCATCAAAATTGGAAACCTTGAAATAGAGAGAGTTGAGAGCTTTAAATATCTAGGACTAAATTTTGATTTCAATATGAAATGGGACAGACATATAAAATATATTATCAATAAAACCAAATATTTATTAATTGTCTTCTCTAAATTCATTAGATTCTTGCAATATGATGTATAACGGTATACCTGCTGTTAGGAATATCAGTTATGTTAACTTATTCCGAATTAATACTTAAACAAACTTAGTAGTATTTACTTAGTATATGGGAAAGAATTTAAATAAATCACTCATCAATTAATATAAAAACAAAAATAATTGAATTAGTATTTATTCAAGGAACGAACAAAACTCAACGACTTGAGTGTTAATAGTTGAGCGCCAGCCGAGTTTATTTCTCGGCATGAACGAATACTAAGTTATACGGCTAACTAGTCGCGAGACCCCTGTTTCGGGTGGCGAATTTAAGGTGAAGCCCGAAGTTCGAAGTTACGAGTTATTCACGAATCTCTAGTTTCGAAATATTACTAGGAGAATTTAGTTTCGGCAAGATATGAATATTGGTTTCGACACGACGTGGCGATACGAGCGACACTCACTCGCGTTCTCCCACCACGTTTCGCGATGTATCTCACACTTGATTTCTCGACACTGAAATCAAGTGTTGGCATAACAATATCTGTGCAACTTACTTTTTTGATGTACAACGACGTTGAAGCCTCTCAAGATTTCGATAAATAGCGATAGTTGAGGGCACGTGGCAATGAGAATACGAACGATTTATAATCTATTATTTCGGCGATTCGAGTCCTACTCTAACGGCGTCCCGGAGCGAACAGACAGAGCGAAGCATCAAGTGCTCGCGAGTCGGTTCGTTCCGCGAGCTTGCCCCCTGCTCCATCGCCCGCTTGTCTCTCCTTCGTTCCGCTTCGTCTAGGGTCGCGCATCTTCGCGATCACTGCTGTGCTGCTACGCGCTGCTATTTGTAATGTTTCTGTCTCTCTCTGTGTTGTGAGTGTATGCGACTTCGAGTGCACTTTTTTGATTCTCTTCGTGTAACGGAAGTACACGAGAAGAAGTGCTGATTCTTCAGGAGTTTATTCAGTGAGTGCAGCTGCATAAGTTCTGAAGATTTGGAGACGATGCAGCCAACAGTCTGCGAGATACGAGCAGATCCCGATTTCGAGGTTAGGTGTCATCTTTCCAGTGTTTTACTCTGCTTATCTGTTTCGACGTTGGAGAGTTTCTTCTTGCTGCTCTTTCTTCTAGGTGAGGTCTAATCATTATAAAGAGAGTTTCGAGAGTTTACTAATATTCTGCTTATTTTGTGTGTTTACAGGTGCAGCGCAGCTGTTGTCAATCAAGCCTGGTAGTTAGTGATTTCTCTTTCTGCTTCCAGAGGCTTCTTCCATTTACTACCAGCTTCTACGATGGACGAGTGCAAAGGTAATCTATTTTCCTTTCGAAATTCAAGTTTCGATAATTATTTCATGCGTATTATTTCTATTTACAGGTATTATTTCTATTTACAGGTATTATTTACAGGTATTATTTCTATTTGGATAGGCCGTGCGAGCTCGCAGCTGAGTGTTTCTTCTTGTCTGAGTCCTGCTGCTGCTGTTTCTTGATGACAGCTGATGTAGACAACTGAGAAGGTAACTATAAGTCCAATACTTTATTTTATTCGATACGATATTTCATATTATCATCTGTTTTGCAGGTATGACAGCGAGTATCCGGCATCCTGTGTGTTTCTAAGTCAAGTGTGCAGAGGTGGTGAGAGTATTCTTTTCTCTTGAGAAGGTAAGCATGTTTCCAATCCTTATTTTGTATGTTTCAGATATTTACATGTGTCTTCTTATCTGTTTACAGCTGTTTCGCTTTATTGTCCGGTGCACCACTCCTTGCGCAAGCGATTGGTTGAGGCACTTGTCCTTCCCCATCTGGACTACTGCGCGGTAGTGTGCCTGGATGCATCGGCAGAACAACGCATACGACTGCAGAGGCTGCATAATGCGTGTGTTAGATTGATTGTTGGTGTAAGGAGGGATGAACATATTACCCCGCACAGGAGGAAGCTGGGCTGGCTCCAAGTTAATGCCCGCAGAGACTATTTTGCCATGGTAAAAATGTACAAAGTCCTCAGACTCAAGAAACCGGAGTACCTTGCGGCCTTTTTCGCGCGACACCAGCCCAGAGGTCCAAGAAGGTGTAATGCGCAGGAGTTGGCGCTTCCTAGGATGAGGACTGACACAAATTAGATCCTTTAAGGTCTAGGGAGCTAAGATTTGGAACTCTATTTGAGCTGGACTCCTAATTTTGATGAAATGGCGATGTCTTAATTGACGTTTTGTTCGATTGATAGTTTTTTTTATTTTATATCTTAGTATTGATTAATTGATTAACTGGTTGTAGTTAGTTTAGTTTTAATTAGTTGTATTATTGTTATAGGGGAGGATTAAATCGTAATCCGATATGTTAAGTGCGTCACAGTGTAAGCAATGCAATGAAAGCGCAAATTTTCACTTTGTATTTATATATACAATAAATATTATCTATTTAACTATCTATCCATCTCTCGTCAGTTGCTCGGTTGAGACCCTCTCCAAAGGGGATTCCGCTGAGGAAAATGCCCCGGCCTAGGCACTTCCTGCGTCGATGTTGGCTGAAAACTCGCGAAAACCCTACGTGCAATTGGCACGGCGCAATTACTTGGCGAAGACAACACACAATATAAGGGAGAACCACAATTAATAAAGTAACTCAACACGGCAATACATAAAAATTGACACGAGAATTTATTTATGCAAATTGACCTCCCTCCGCGGAACAGGCGCTTTGCAAGTACAGCTGAATAACGAAATAGACCGTACAGCTTGCGGCTCGCAACTATAAATCATTTCCCCGCGGAAAATGGCAGCCTTCGTTCGACCACCGGTGATCAAACGCCGCTCGCGCGCCACAACGAATCCGCACGACCACGCTCGAGTATGTTACGCCTCACGGCAAAAATGTATCATATTCCCCCCCCCCCCCCGTTAATACGCGCGAACCACATGAGCTCTCGACACACTCACTCGCGAAACCCGTGAACACCTCGCATCAGCACCTACCTCGTGGCGAGAATGAAAGTTGACAGTAGGCTGCAGGCTGGCTCCACTTACGTTCGTCCGTCCTCTCGACAATTCTCTAATCGTCCGCTATTTATCCCCGCGCTCGTCCTCTCGCTCGATTGGCACAACCTTAGTGCACGACGCAACTCCACAATCTTTCCTCACGGATAATGGTGGTAGCTGGCGAAAAATGGCGGTTTTGGGGTTAATTAATATTGGTAATAAATTCAACCCCTCGCGGCAGTGGTGGCAAGCATCGTCACCGCGGTCTCGTTGGCCTGGCAGTGCAGTCTAACCTGCAAACAGCGCCGGGAAAATAGTCGGGACGGAGTGCATGGTTTCGTTTTTGTTTCAGCCTCACAAAGTATACAAAAATTTCTCAAAATATTATAGGTAACTTAATACAGTTTACCATCTATGTGATGCATGCAAAATTTACGTATTGGTGTAATATAACCATTATTATTAGCATATTCACTTTTTAACTGTATTATTTGGGCCTTGTAACGACCATCTTTTTGTTTCACAAAATATTTCTTTTTGTCATCAAATTCCAAGTCCTCGAAATCGTAGTCTATTTCATTAGCATTTACAATTATTTTACAACCACTTTTTGGGCCTTCAACTATCTTTATGTACGCGTACATATGATCTAATTTTAGAGAATAACGCATTCACTTTTTTAGTTTACACTGCAGCGTAACCTTTTCATAAATCTTTTATTGTAACAAGAAAGCATATAGTCTCACAAAACAAGATAAACAAGAGAGGTTACATTATAATTCACTCAATATATTCTCGCGCAGGAATGAAAATAAAAACAAAAATGTCGAGCGTTATAGACACACCTCTAATGTTGAATACAACTAAACAAAACAATGGAAGTTCGAAGCATTCCGTAACCGCGTGTTAACGAATATAGGCACAGAGAAAGTGAGAGTGAGAGGGGGAGAGAAAAAATTATGGTACTTGACGATTCAACTTTTGCAGCTGTATTTGCTGTACGCTGTGAATAGCATAGTTAACTTATAGCTGTTATTGTCGCGAAATAAGTCATAAAGTCCGTGCTTATAATTTCATTCCTGCGCGAGAATATATTTAGTGAATTTTAATGTAAGCTCTCTTCTTTATCTTCGAGCTTACTTTTTTTTATGAGACTTTAATTACTTGCAATATTATGTCCGCCATCCACGTCCAAAAATTTATGAAAAGATTACGTACAGTGTAAACAAAAAAAGTGAATGCGTTGTAATTATAGCAAATTTCATTCAATGGTTTATTCACTATATATTCGTCCAATAATAAATAACATTTCTTTATCCAACAATAAATAAAATAAATATCGTAAGTACAATTATTTAAATAGTATCTATATTTTTTCAATTTTCATTATTAGAAATTATAACCTATAAGCTATAACGTGTAGGTTTTAATTATACAATTTTTATATCTATAGTATATATTATTTTATAATATATTTTTAATACTGTATAATTAAAAAATAATAATGAGATAATGATATTTGAAATTTTGAATATTTTATAAACTTTTTTTCCATCAATAGAAAACTATTAAAATTTAAAATATATAAAGTATTGAAAATAATTGAAACACGAAGCTATTATAAATATTAATTCTTAAATTTTTTTCTGATTGAATATATTCATTCCTACACAATGAGTTGTATGTAGTTCAGAATCAGAAGCCAGTGAACCACTTCAACGTAGAAAAAGATAAGGTGCAAATAGATGCATACCGACGAACAAAGAGAAAATGGAAAGTTTTTTCCCTACCTTTGAAAAATCAATCGTCATTATCATCAGAGAATGAACAATGTAAATAAAAAAATGATTTTTTAATTATTTTTAAAAAGTATAAATTATTAAAGCTGCATAAAAAATTCTTAGCGTGAAAATTTACGTTTATACAAATTATACACCTTAATGGAAAAAGGTTTATATAGATGTCCAATTAACTTTTTTTATAATTATTTAACGTCTAATATATTGTGAGGCTGATTTGGCCTCACAAGAGGTAATTGCGAATATAAAATAAATGAAAATAAAAACAAACTCGACTCCGTCTTTTCTTTCCCGGCGCCGTTAGAGGTTAGGTGCACTGCCAGGGCAACGAGTCCGCGACGACGATGCTCATCACCACTGCCACGAGGGGTTATATAAAATGAATTTAATTAACGAGGGGGGATTCGCGTCTGTTTTTGGAGAATGCCTGGACCGACGCACTGCACGAGAAACACGAGGAGGCGATAGCGACCGAGCAGGCAGGCACTGGGCCGGCCTGCATGCACCACCGACGAAGTGCCAACGACGATGATGCCACCGGGCGACACCAGCACGACACGACACTGTTGCCCGGCCACGAATTGCACCAATGACGACGACGAGGAAGCGACAGCTGGGCCGTGCGTTGTAGACGACGCGACTGCACGTACGCGCCACCTGCGCCAGTATATGTGAGAGGGTGCGACGCGACCCCTATGCTATGCGAAAGCATGGGGAAGCGCACCACTACATAGACTCACCAGGGCGCGAGCAGCGACGATAGCGCCCAGCCAGAATACGTGGTGAAGCGGCCACATGGAGCGCGAGAGTGAGAGAGACAGAGAGCGAAGGTTAGAGCGAGAGAAATAGACGCGAGACAGACATGCACGAACGGAATCTTCGGAAAATACGGCGCGTGACGGTATCTGACTCGGTAATGATGGCACCGTGCGCCGAACCCATGCGCACGAAATCCCCTAGTGCTATATGCCTAGGATGGTATATTCGCGTATTTCGGACACAGTAATTGTTCGTTTCGAATTGCGCGCGCCAGAGGAGGGAGCTAGTGTCAGCGACGGAACTCCGATTAGCGCCGACCTGAATATATTAGGTATTAGCGATTGAAGGATGTGCCCACGAAGGAATCAAGGAAGAAATCAATCAACGAATCAATACAGAGGAGCGCCAGGAAGCGCGAATGGATCGACGCAGCGACCAAGATTAGAACGAGGCAGAAGATAAGGACGACACAGGAGCAAGAGAGATGGCACGACAATTCGAGTTGGAGAAGAAGGCGGAAGCTGAAAAACGGAGAAGAAGGCGTCACTCGTTGTCCTGCCGCGATCGTAGCCAGACGTGCCGTTCCACTCGCCAGAGATTCCTGCGCCATTTTTATACCGCCACGAGGCCATAATCGGGAGAAGATCCGAGGAGTTGCGCCACATCGAGGCCCGTAGAGTTGTAGAAAGGAGATTGTTTTGTTGAAGGAAGGACGGACGGCTCACCCGTGTAAGTGGATCAAGCCTGCCGGCTGTTACGCGCCGATTGATGCCGAGGTAGGTGGTGATGCGAGGTGTCGCGGGCGGTTCTCCGGTCGGGAGTGCGTCGAGAAAGTGCGCCGATGTAAGAGCATGAGAGTCGCGAGTAGTATTGGGGGTAACGGCCGAGTACTTTGCCGGGAGGTGTCGCGTAGTTGGAGTTGGTGAGCATCGTCGGGGCACGCGAGCATTCCGTGACGCCAACGGCGGCGGCCATGTTGGCCCGAGAAAGGCGATATTCGGGACGACGATAGAGGATTGATATGCGAGGAGTGCCACGCGGGCACCTGAGACGTCGGAGGGTCGTGGTATTGAGCTGATTGCTGCGCGAGCTAGAAAAAAAAATGAGTCCGCAGAAATACATAATCTTGAAATACTCGTCTAATTTGTCTGTATTTAAATTGGAGAAATTGAATTAGGAAATGATTCTTACTACAAAAAATTTGACAATCGTGTTGATGTATACCTACATTTATTTCAATTTCAATTAATTCGAATTTTCCGTGCTTAATTATAAACAATGGCAATCAATTTAGAATTGCTTAACCCAGCTACTAACGTCCAATAAAATGTGATTTGAAAGATAACTGATTTTATGTCGGCTTTTCAATCGGAAATTCACAAATTAAAATCCATATAATCGATTAAAATCTATTTAAAATAAAAATTTAGTCGGTTTTAATCTGATTTAATCAGCTGCATTTTACAAAAAAAAAAATTATTTTATTTGTAAATGCAATTAATTAAATTTGATTAAGACCGAGTTAATTGTATAATTGTCCTTAATATGTTTTAATCGATTAAATTGGATTGAATTTCTTAATTTCTGATTAAAAATCTGAATTAATTTGATTATGTTTCGAATCATTTTAATTGGACACTAGCAACAAATGCCTCGCTCGCTAACGCTCGCTCGGTTGCATTTCGATGGAGATACTTTTCAATATACACATTTTAAAAAGATACTTTTATGAATAAATCTGTAAAATTTGTTTTTTGCACGTTTTTATTAGTTATAAATTGGCACGTTTTAAATATTGTAAAATTTATATTGTATCATTTATCAAGTGTAATATACACTTTACTTTTGCAAATTAATTGCGGAAGAAAATTAATTTTCTGTAATTTAATTTTATCGCTAACGCTCACTCGGTTGCATTACGATATTTAATATTAGCTATAAGTTGACACTTTTAAAATATTGGAATATTTTTACTGTAGCTTTTATTAAGGGACATATACGTTTTTGTTTAACTAATTAAATGTGAAAAATTTAAATAGGTGATATAATGAGAGAGTGAGAGAGAATGAGGAGGAAACGTGGGGACATGAGAGGTGGGGAGTTTGTTGACACGCCTAAATAGAAAAAGTAAGAATTATCCCAGATTGCATGTAAATTGTCTCTCGAGCTGATGGCGATGCATGCTTATTTAGTTCCCTGGTGTGTATACCGCTAGACAAAAAATATATATAAAATAAATATGAAACGGTTTTGTAAAAAAATATTATTTTGACCCATATATACAGTATTATAAATCAAATATATATAATTACAAGGCCAATACATACATTATATAAAATATGACAAAAAAATATGATATTTATACTAATTTTACTCGTTTTTTTTTTTTAAAAAGGTGTTTTAATAATGGTGTTTTCTAATCTAAGTTAATTTTGCATAATGCTTATCTTATTTATATAATAAGTAATTAAAGCTTGTAGGTACATTAAAATGAAGCTTTTTTACTAAGCTTTCTATTAGAAAATTAGATGCTTTTCACTTTAAATTAAGTTTTTAAATTAATAAGATTTTGGAATAAAAATATGTTACTCGTCAAAATATTTTCCATTTAACTTATTTTTATTAAAATCATTTTTTATATTTATTCTAATTATGTTTATTTATTTTGTATCGGTATTAGGGAACATACTATCTTGCCAAACTTAAACTTAATGAAGTAAGCATAACTGTAATGAGAGTTTACATTAGAGACATTAAGAGGGTAGTTATATCTATCAAAAAATGAATAATTTTTGTTTTTTACGTGCATTTATAATTTTTTAATAAAAATGTAAAATTATTAAGAGTATTATTTTAAAAAATGATGAGAAAAATTGTGTAATCTTTTTTTTTAATAATTTTTTTGTTGAAAATTAACAATCGTGTATTAGTTTTTGTTTATTGTATAAACTTATAATATATTAAATTTTCAAAAGATCGCGTGTTGTTAGTGTCACTACTTTGCCGATTATAATATATGTTTCCTGCCGTATTGACGGAGTAAGGTGACAATATGATTATCATCTCGTGCAGTCGAAAATCATACGTATTTGTTTAACTTAGGAGATAGTGAAAA
>UELU01115431.1:0-10350 GCA_900490025.1 Megastigmus dorsalis | reverse complement strand
TATTTACTCTCTAATGTATATATTAAACATCCGCACAAAAAAATTTTAGTGCACTCTACCCGAAAAAAAGTTATGAACGTTTAAACAATCGCGTAAGCTCGCACCCGAGCGCGCGACTGCGGCCGCGGCGGCGTGCGGCGCCTATAAACCGCGTGTCCGTAGCTACGTTATAAGCTTACGGTTTTAACTAAATATATAAAAAAATGTAGACAATTATTAAATAAATATTTATGCTAATTATTATTTATTTTTTTTAATTACTTGTACAAATGTCGATTTTGAATAGCTCGAAAACATCTTACGTTCCATACCATAAAAATTTCATCAAGTTTCATTAAATAGTTTCGGAAATATAGCAATTACAAAAAAAAGTAGGTAAAAAATTCATTTGTTAATAACTTATTACAAAATTAAAATTTTACAAAAATATTTTAGGACGTTAATCTACACATATAAATTTTTAAGAATCCACCATTACATATATGAAATTTGAATAGTCGATTTTTAGTGGCCCACTTGAGAAATTTTGACTCCGTGTAAGTTTTTTGGAAAACAAGCAATAACTTAGGAAGATAGAAATAGGATAAAACTTAGAGCATCAAATTAGAGAAAAAAGACAAAATTAGAAAAAAATAATAAAAACAAAATGTAAAGAAGTAAAAGAGGCCGGCGGCAAAACAACCTAGCATTTTCGCATGGTGTTTTGTGCAGCAAAGAAGCATAGAACTTAGCACATAGGATAGATAGAAATAGGCACACTCAATCATCTGGAGTAGGGAAAGGACAACGAGGGCGTCGGCTACCCAGTCTTGGACGTATCATGTACGCAACTTGGCTGTTGCGTTCTCAACGCTTATCTCGCGTGAGAACATCCAACCTCTCTCCAGGCAGACGGACTTACAGAACGGAGGTGAGCTCCACAAACTAACTGAACTTAATACACGACTTATACTGAACACCTGTCTTTATTACTTGAATCCCTGATAACCAACCCCGAACCTCGACATTCCCACGTAACAAAATATAAGCATTCTTTTTTTTTAGGAAAAAAAAATTTTTGATTAAATTCTGTTTCTGTTCTTCATCTGCACTGATTGCGATCAATTGTTTCGACTGAATCTGGTAGATTATCTTTGTGAAGCAGAGTTTTCCCTTTAATTGGGTCTTTCGATTAGTTCTGTACGACCATTTTTAACAGAGTAGATGGTTAAAGAAAAATAGTCGCTTTTACCTTTAACTCCGTATAACTTATGAACCACTAGACGTAGAAAGATGCTCGAGGTATCATTTGAAACCTTACTAACAAGGGGAGCCCACGATCTCTAGGAAAGCGATTTTGCTGAAAATTTGGAAGTAATTTCTGGTATCTGAAAATGAAGTTTAGAACCAATTTTGCGACCAATGGGCAGAATTTTTCTAGCTAACCGCTATTTAAGTCAAGTCCGTAAACATCATTAAGTTATTTGACGCTCTGCAACAAACTAAAATAAAAAATGTTTCTAATTCACAAATTAAAATTGAGAATGCGACCTTCAATTTGAGAGGTTATTTATATATGTAGCTTAATTTGTTCAAAAGTTATAAGAGCTTAAAATTTAGGCACAATTTTGCAATTTTAAGTGCAAAATTCTGACTAATTTTAAAACATAACTTATGAATGAGTACAGCTTTTGACTTTTACAACCTTTCAAATTCAAGGTCGGAATCTATTTTTATCTGTGAGATTTGAGACATTTTATATGTTATTTAGTCGCCGAGCTATAAAGCATGAAACAACTGCATGCATGTACGCGAATAGGGCTTGAATAGCGGTTATGCTAAAAGATTTGGCGCATTGGTCACAAATATTTGTTCTAACGTTTGTTTTTGGTACCAAAATATTGCATTCTCAGAGTCCGGGGGACCCCTTCGTAAGTTCTTTTCAAACAATAAACATTTTTCTAATAGTAATGTGCCCGCAACGCCTAGAGATGCTGAAACGACCAAAATTAACCCAGTATCTTAATTTAAGCCTAAAAGCGGAATAAGCATGTAAAAAGTACCTCTGGTCGGATTTTATTCTAACATTTTTTATAATTACCGCTATAAAAAATATGAGGGTCGTGCCAGTTTGAACCCCCACTTCCAAAAAGCACGCTCTGTAAGTCAAAAAACGTGTTCTTTCTTATTTATTTTTATATCTCATCGTGGTTTTAACCGATTTTCACGATTCTAGATGGAGATGAAAGATTCTTTTTTGTAGAATCTAAATAAAATTTTATTGGATACTTTTGGCGCGATATTTGAATTTTTCAGGCTTTTGAAATTTTCTGATTGCTCTTAAAAAATCAGCCCTATGAGCTTCCAGACTAGAAAAAATTTTAGAATGTGTATTTTGAAGGAATAATTTTTGTTCAGACCTATAGAAAAATTTAAAACACCGTATTTTTAGTCCTTTTGCCCTTTCTTGACAAACCACGTACCTATAAACCTTGCATTACTTATTATATATAAAATAAGAATTTTATAAGAGTTTTACAAGAGACCCTAATAATTAAGAACAATTGTGAAGAAGTTGGAAAAATGACCTTAAATAGTCTAAAAATGTTCTGCCAGCCATTGATTGATCGTAGAGCACCCACTATGACTTTCTACGGTTATACGTTTCTCAAGATAGTTTATTTAACCAATAAAAATCACTAATTATCGCGTATAAACCTACCGAAAAATCCTTAAAAATAGCAAAAACCTAAATAATATTAAAAAAGAAACCACCGACTACTTCAAGTGTACCAATTTTTAAATCTTTTATTATTTTTTATTTGCACTAAATTAATTTAATTTATATAAGTTACGTAATTTTGCCATAATCAATGTTTTAGACCAAACCCGAATTTATCACATTGTAATAGGAAAAGTTTTTCTTCCTTAGTTAAAAAATGGAAATTTATCTGATTTTACAGTTATACCGCCGGCATTAGCATTACGAAAAATGGTTCGTCGTGGACAATACACTACTATACCTCAGATGATATGCGTAGTTATTTATGTTATTTAATTTTATTTATTTAATTTTTACTTTGTTTAAAACCGATTGGAACACGTTTTAATTTAATAGTTATTTGATTAGTAAATTTATTTATTTGTTGGAAGGTTGATTTTAGAATTATGAACACCTTCTTTGGGAAAAAGCCTTTCGACATAAAAAACCCAGATTTATTGAAATTTGGAAATTTACAGACTATATAAGAAAAGAGAGAATTTATAAAATGATGTAGATTGATACGTGAAACAAAGAGCCTTGAAATAATATATAAAAAGCCGTAGAAGCTACTCAGATTTGCGTCATCGTATAGCGCGCCGTAGAGACTTTCAGGGTTTATCGAGAGAACGGAACGCGGTCGAAGTTACGCGTGGTCACTGCGCGAGAACACCGACGCCGTAATGGCCGCACGCGCGACAGGGCCGAAAACCTTCTATATTAAATAAGTTGCGCAGTTCATTTTATCTGCGACTTTTCTTACCTATGATAGGATGCTGATCAGGCATGCACACTAACTTGCGCAGTACGTTTTACCTGCGACTTTTCTTACACAAAGGGGAGCATGGAGTTTCGCGAAAAACAGGACCTCATGTGTGAAAATCAATCCAATAGTTCCTCCAGGATCCTGCGCGTAGACTCTAAAAACATGTAAAGGAGATAAATCAATTCAAAGTTAAATATTGCCATGATGCTTAATATATTTAATATACTTACCTAAACTGTTTCTGTATTTTACTCCTTTTAAAAGTAAATATTTTCCATAAAAAAGGTAATATTGTAGTATTCGCATAACCTGAAAGACAATTATATCAGGTAAATTATGAAGTATATGTATACGTATAAAATAATACATAAAATTATTGTAATTATATAGTTTTAAACTCTTTGAATTAGATACTTACATGTTTATTGTTGGAACGCATATACATTTGATATGACTTATTTACAGTCCACTCCAGCATATACAGGCAAAGATGAGACAACTTTCTTGCCTGGAAAAATAAATCACACAAAGAAACACTTTTTTCATATAACACTAGTCACATGCAAAGGAAGAATACTTATCTGATCTCATTGAATTTCTTGATTGAAAATTCTTTTATTTTGAATACTTTACATTCATCACAACACTTATTACATCTGACTTTGCTTCTATAGCAGTCAGTAGACTGTAAACAACTTGAATCTAGATCATATGATTGCATGCAAATCAGTATGTATTCGCTCGAGCTGCCACCTTGCCTCGTCGATAAAGCAGACAACGTGTATTATAATCGACTGAGTAGCAACACTAGCGATGCCTGGTCTTTTAAAAATTGAATACATAATACGTTTATATAATGATCGCAAACTACTAAATGATTGTTATTTTAAATTATTTTATTCTGCAAGTGCTTAGTTATAAGTTTTAAAATGACAACCTTATTAAATAAATGATGCTAAATAGCTGAAATTTTATTTGATGAACATTATATTTTCTTGCAGCATTTATGATTCGGAATAGATACCTGGAAAGGTCTTCCATTTACAGAATGAGTTTTAGTATCTCAATGTATAATAATATTTTATTTTGCATAGAAAATACGATATCGTGACTTATATAACTAGAATAATGGAAAAAATCATTATTTTGTGAGTTTTAATTTTGGCGATTTTATTCCTTAAATACTTGTAACTTCTTTATTTTTTGGATTTTCTGCTTGAAAATTTGTTTCTAGGTTTGCTATAAGGTGTACTTTAAGAATATATAATACAAAAAATCAATTTTTTCGTCATTTTTAGGTATAATACCCCCTTAATCTAAGTAATTGGTAATACGCAAAGACGGGTAATGTTACGCTTGTAAACGCCGCTTGACGTCTTGATCGATGCTACTCGGGTGATGCCATCGCTTCCGGGAAAACCTCCAAGACGACACCCAGCGGCCACCTCCCACAAGTGGCAATATCAAGTTTCAATTCCCCAGTAGAGTGATGCCATTTTTGGCGAGTTTGTAGTTCGTGGAGGTATCCCTTGTGTCATTTTTGATGAAGTTGTACGTAGACAATCGAATATCTGGAATTGAAAACAATGATACTTCAGATAAAGAATTGCAAGGATGGCTTATTAATAAGTGTGCTGACGTTATTGCTAAAGGATCGTTGGGATCAGCAGAAAGAGTGCATAGCGGTCGCGATTTCAAAATTGCTTCCATTTCAATTAGAAAAGTATTAAATTGTCCATACGTCAGTTTTTGATCCTTTAAAACGCGTTTTAAATGATGTTTAAAACTCTTTACTGTTGCCTCCCAAATACCCCCGAAATGAGGTGACATTGGTGGATTAAAATTCCACTCGATTCTTTTTGATAGGGCTTAATTTTGGATGGAATTTACGAAATCAGGAGTGCTAAACAAATCATAGATTTCATTGAGCTCCTTGTTGGCTCGAAGGAAATTGGTACCGTTTTCTGAGTACATGTGTTCGGGAATTCTTCTGCGACTCGCAAACCTACGAAAGGCCGACAAAAAACCCTCAGACGACAAATCCGTGGCTATTGATGATATGTACTATCGTATTAGATAGCACGCCATATAGGCTATTAATGATCTACACTATTAGATAATATGCCGTATCCTAGCATGTACGCGTCACAGAAACTATGAAGATCGATTTTAATTGGGTTTGGAATCAATATCTAACGTGAAATCGAAATATTTTACAATAAAAGCAGCTGCTCTGCTAGAGCTCCCCACTTGGAGTGAATACTCTGAGGAAGAGACTTATCCCAAGTGATCTTCGCCTTCCAACAATCCTGAATTAGTACTTTAGCGTATAAAATGACTGGCCCTAAAAGGCCAAGAGGATCGAAGATCGTGGAGATTTCGGAGAGCAACTTCCTTTTTGTCGACGCGTTTTGAGAATCTATCGCCCATACGGAGTAGGACAGGAGATCTTTCTGTGAATCCCACGTGACCCCTAATGTTTTTTGAATCGGACTATCTCGAACTAAACAGTCTAGACCTATAATTTTCTTACCTATATTAGTTAAAGCAGGGGTGTGATTCGAAGCCCATTTCCTAATGAGGAATCCGCCTCGATCTAACAGTTCGATCATCTCATCCCTAATTTTAGGAATTTCGTCAACCGAATCTGCTTCTGAAATAAAAATTGTCTATGTAAAAAATCGCGAAGTAGAAATTTATTAACACGCAAAAAATTAATAGTTTCATCTCGAACGAGCTGTTGAATAGTTCGGCCTGCAAAAAAAGATAATCTTATCTAATTTAACGACATTGCAAGAACCTTGCGTGGGAACTGACAAGTCATTAGCTTGACCTGCTGCTATCCATCCTAAACTCGTTTTTTGCAAGATAAGGCTTGAATTATCGTTTTTGTAACTTGATTTGACCAATGGCTAACACCGATAGGGTAACGTTAGAAACTACCAAGAGGTCTACTGGTTTAGGCAAATGAAATTGAGGATTTGCTAATGGTAAATTTTTTGGGAATGTCGAACAGATTTCGAGGAAAAATATCATTAAACACGGCATCGGTAATACTAGAAACTATAAAAAAATTCAATTCAAATTTGGACTGATTGTGACTCGATTGAAAAGTGACTCAAACGCATTGATTTGAAGCCGTGCATAAGCCGCCAACTGCTCCGATATTTACTGTTCAGGTTTGTTTAGTTATATTTAATAAATTTGCAAGTTGAACAGATAGCAGTTTACCCGTCGAACAAGAATCTAAAAGGGCGCGTGCCATGATTAAATTTTCTCGCCGGTTCCTGTCCTTGACAACTGCTATTCATCAATTACGATTCTGGTGAAAAAGCTATCGAAGCGTAGGATGGGTATACTAGTCATTGTTGAAAGGAACTTGAAGCCTTTTTATCGTCAGACATGGAAGTTTCAGGTTTCGAGTGTGATGATTTTTTATCGAAATGGTGATTGTTGTGGCATATCTTACAACGTTTGCTATTTTGACAGGGGAAATTCTGTGCTCCTAAACAGTTACAGCATAGGTTGTGAGCCCTTGCAAATTGAAGACGCTCAGAGGGATTCATTTTTAAAAATACTGGACACGTAAACAATCTATGGTCACTGTCACATTTGGGACAGCGTGTCAAACGTCCTACCAAATACCTTGGGATTCTAAAGTCTAGCGTGGTTTTCTGTCTCTCCCATCCTTTTTTGGCTGTTGTCAGCGACGTTGGCTTGCTGTAAGGAACGGAGCCTAAAAACGGTATTTTTTATGAAAGTGTAGAAATCAGCTAGTACTGGCATCTCATTGATGTCGAGAGTTTTCTCCCATTTAGATTTAATAGAAGGGGGAAGACGCCGCTCTAATAGGCGGATAATTACTGTATCGTAAACTGTGACCTCAAGTGGACTCAAAAAATGAATATGCTGCTTGGCTTTATCGACAAGCATCGAGAGATCGGTGGCTGACGCCTTAGAAAGAATCGGAAGTTCGAAAAGAGCATGTAGATGTTTGACCACTAACAACCTCTTTTGATCGTATGCCTCGAGAAGAGCTTTCTCATCATTTTCTTTGCTGGGGGAAAATTCAGAAATTTTTCTCAAAGCTTCTCCAGTGAGAGCATTTTCAAGTCGGGCATTTTTTTCAATATTGCTAAAATCCGATCTAGAATGGACAAGGGCAATAAATTTATTTTTAAAAGTCAACCAATTGTCGGTATTTCCGTCGAAAGTCGGGAGTTTAATTGTCGGAAGTATGGGGTTTTGGTGATGTTCTGTAAACGTAATGTTCTGATTGCTAGTGTTCAATGTCGAGTTAGCAGTCGGTCCCGTATTTTGTAGTTGCTTCACAATCGTAGCTATTTCGTAGAATTTAGTCTCACATTCTGGAAAAAGCTGAATAAGGTCGTGATCAGGTTTTAAAGTACTTAACTCTTCGTTGTACCTGAGAAAGTCTTTGAACGTCGCAGTGACCCTGTATAAGCGGAGTTGCGTATTAATAGGGTTAGGGTCAGAAGACGCTAGATTAATTTTCAAACCGTCGATTTGCCCTTCCAATGCTCGGAATTTTGTTTCGATGTGCACTATGCGCCTTAGCTGCTCTAAGCTCAGCACCATCTTCACGCGGTGACTAATCTGATTTTATTTAGCAAAACCGAGAAGAAAGAATTGTTTTAAAATAACCGAGAAGAAAGAATTTAATTTTTTTGAAGGGGCTCGGACGAGTATATATTAGTTGATAAACAATTAAGAAAAAGTTAAACTTCACAAAGAAGCGAACAATGAATTTAATTCAACTTGATGTAAAATTGATACTGAATTTAATATAAAATGAATTTAATACAAATAAATTTAATAAAAATGAATTTAATAAAAAATGAATATAATAAAAGTGAATTTAATAAAAATGAATTTAATGTACAACCTACTGCTGCAAGGGACTGAGGCAGCGGCGACCGTCAAGGTCCGCTGACAATCTCTTTGAGCTACGAGCTCAAAGGCTCTTCACCCAGAAAGCGCTCGAAGCTGTTTCGGGAGGAGAGTTCGCACTCGTTCGTGCCATGTCCGAGAATTGTACTTCTCGGATTTGTCGACGTATTTTGCCGTTAGGATTTGATCCAACGAATAATTCAATATATATATATATATATATATATGTTTGTGTGTGTGTGTGTATAGATACAGATGTATAAAAAGAAAAAAAAGAAAAAACAATAACTAAATATTAATTCTTATAAGTAGCTTTTAATTACGATCCTGACTTCCTTGGTTCTCTGAGAGACCTTTGTGGTAGTTACAGCCACAAGTTCATTATGGGTGATCTGAATGCAGATCTGTTATCGACGACTGGTGATTCTGAGTTCTTTCAGGGATTAGCTGACGAACTCTCAGTTAAGATCGATAAAGATATTTTACTTGACTATGGGAATAGTCTTGCGCCCTTTCGTAGCAGGGAATTCTTAAAAGAAGGTGTGTGCGATTCCTAAAATTATGAGCAACAGTATTCGTGACGAATCATTCTTACCATAGCCATATTATTTCTGACAGTTTTTATTCGTGTTCGACCTTGCCCTGGTTGTCGGTTAAATTTATCAGTCTGTCATTAAACCGTTAACTACGATCTTCCTCTATAAGGATAATCAAACGAACAAGTTCCGGTTAGATCAGATATCGAACTATGATTAGAAAAAAAAACAATAAGTATTATGGCAAATAAGTAGAGGTAAAAATAATTTTTTTTTAAGGAATGGTACGAGTATTAAAATAACTCAAATTAGGTGTAGATTACTGCACCTAATTTGCACTAAGTAAAAACACTAAGAGTAATTTAGGCGGTATAACTGATAAATCATATAAACCTTTTACTGCAAAATCAAATTTTCTTCTAGATATTTTTCAAGTTCGAAAGGAAGTGCATGTCTATTATACCTGAGCGCAAACAACGAGTCAGTGAAAGAGCAGTGACAAGTAAGCCGAATCACGAATCACACGCTGCATACTGTAATAAGAAAAATTAATATATTGAAACTAACTTTATATGTATATAATTAATAATAATTTTAAATTTGAGTAATTAAAAATAATTTAAATAAAATATTCCATCCATCTCGGGCATATATACACGTATGGAGTATTAAACCTGAAACAAAGAAAATCAGTATTAAAATAATATTAATTAATATATTTGAATTTGATGAGATTATATATATACATATATCTGTAATATTAATAAAAACATTATAATTACCTATAATTCGAACGAGAAAAATAAAAGAAGATTTGAATTAGCGCGCCACACGTCAGGAAACGAGTCAGGTAACCGACAAGTGACGAGCAAACATCATCGAATTCGAATTTTCGCGCCATGCGCAGAGAAGTAGATGACGCAGCATCAGCGCAGGATGAGCACGGCCGCCAACAGCATCATCCTAGTCCACGAAACATATCCACAACCAGGAGTAGAAAATACGGCAAGAAAATCTGAAAAGAAAATATAATTAATGATCTCATGCAAACAAAGATACATGACAATAAAACAAATAACCACTAACAACTATAATACATTACATAAAGCAACATAAAACACATTAGCTAACAAACACTACTACCAACTACACAATTTAACTAAGATACACACACTTACATAAGTATACACTAAAAAACTTACTATATCTAAAAAACGAAGGCTAGAAAGGAATAAACATAACCTAAAATTAAGTTATGTTTTTTAAAAGTTAATTTAAAAGATAGGAAGTAAACAAACAGGCAACGAAGAAGATAATAAATGAAAAGTACGTACTCACACAATTACACTTTCACATAGTTAATTATTTTGGCGGGATACCTCGGGTATATAAGGACC
>UELU01115427.1:0-11193 GCA_900490025.1 Megastigmus dorsalis | reverse complement strand
GTGAATCGTAGGTAATTGTGTAAATGAAATGATTCTAAATCATCTTATGTATTTGATTGTTCCAACTTTCACGAGTCGATTTAAGCTCCATGTTCTGTTCGAAATAAGACACTTTAAAATTTTAAATTCATTCGCAAAGGATACAATATTTCTCAGTCTTAAAAGCTAATTTAGCTAATATGTAAATTTAATTTATGTAAACAGAGTCTTTTCCTCGCCATTACAATTATTGTCGAAAACTTAGGTATGCTTCAATATTTAAAAGTATGTAAGTTTGTTCTTTAAATACAATTAAGTAAACATTGAGCTCTGATCCCTTTTCCCATCAAAGATCTCAAATTAAAAAATTAGAAGCTTTAAATTTAGATAAATACAAGATTTACTTAACTTTTATTTGAATAATAATTGAAGAATCTTTGAAAGTATAATGATTTGATAATCCTAATTGATTGTTCTATCTCTCGCAGAAAGTAGCTTCGCCGAGCGCACGTGTATAACAGCCTATCAATAATCTTATGAGGTCAAAAAAGACGCATGCTTTCAATTGAGCTTCTCACAAGTTGTGTCATAAAACGTGGTTCGATACATAAGTGAGAAATAGATTCCACCCTTGTGTGAACGTTTGCACACGAGCAAGTTAAATCACTTTATCGTACTAGTATCGAAATTTACCATTAATCCCGTTTCGATATTAAAATATTTTCGACAACGTTCAAAAAGGTATAGAAATTCTCAGCTGCACGTGGCTCTCTTGCTGCAATGTGAGGTGCACGCCATTCTTAGTTTTAAATTTAGTTTCTGAAATAAGTCACTTTTAAATTTTATCGAAAAGTTATAACTATCCTACAAATTAAACATTTAAATTAAATAATCTTATTCGACAGGGGTTATCCTGAGGAGTACAAGTTTAGCCAATGCACTTTTTGAATAAAGTATTTTCAGAAACACAAGCATGAAAATTTCCCGCTATTACATGCGACTCGCAGATAATTGCATGTAAATGTAATGAAATTAGATACTTACATTTTCAGTTTAGCAGGCGAGCAGCAACTAAATTTTTAAATTAAATTGCTGCCAATAATAATATTTACACATTCTTTTGTTCACACTGATCTCAAGTTCAGTTAATGTCTTATTGGAAAGAAAGTATTTTAAAAAAAATTGAACACAGTTGTACAGGCAAAGGTCGGATAATTGTAGGCTATAATCTAAAAAGCATATGTCTTGCTTAGAAAAAATAAATAAATAAATAAATAAATGAATAAATAGATAAATAAATAAATCGATAAATAAATAAATAAATAATGATTCTTAATTGCTATTACTTTTATTCGCGATCCAAAATGAAACAGCTCCGTTTTCAGAAATGAAGTATTTTCCACTTACAAATTCCACTTAAATATTTAAATCAATTGTTGTAAGTGGATTTCATTTGACTGTTCTGGTTTTAGTGTATTCTCCAAAACATTCGATAATTAATTAATTGATTAAATAAAATTATTCTGAATAATCGTATTTGATTGTTGTTATGCTAAGGTTTCGAAGCTATATCAATGACTTCGTTAAGATAAAGTATTTTAAAAAACATCCAATAAGGTATAGAAATTTTCATTCTACTTGATTTTGAGATTTAGTTTCTATCAAGTAATAAAAATTCTTATCGTAGCTTGATAAGTGTGTTAATTAACTTCCTCTCGGAATAAGATTCTGTTTCTTACCTATGATCTTATACGATTCAGCCTTAAAGTTCAGACAATGTCTTGTCAGAAATGAAATACCGCAGTGCAAAATTCTTGGTGAACTCTGAAATTTTGTAAGGCCCAATATCAGATGTACATACCGAATAGCTTTGCACCTACATTATTTTATCGCGCTTGATGAACGAAGCGCGATTATTAACCTAAGTTTTTGCATTCGTTACGTATAATTTTGTATTTTAAATTGGGTTCGATAACTAAGTTAGAGTAATTCGAGCAGTAAACGAATTGTTTATTAGTATTTTAGTTAATTTAATCTTTAATTTTTCTTAACTTTGCAAATTTTAAGCAAATTTCATTGCATTATTGATTTTACAGTATTTTTGTCCTTTTTTTCGTAAGTATTACTTACTCTCCTGATTATCTACATAGTAAATTTAATATTAAATGTATCTTTCTACACTTTAAGTAGACCCCAAAATTTACTGAATCTTCAGACCTTAACAAAACCAGATTTTTTAATTAAAAAATTTAAGCTTTTACCTACTTAGATCTTTAATACTGTTCATTGCAAGATTTAATATTTTTTATCAATAAGTATTGAAATTATTACTATCGACTATTAAAATGATTGAATAAATTTATGATTTAAATAAGCTATTCAGCATTTTTCAAAAAGGAAGCAACAATCAATTTTTTGTGTAAGCTAGCTCAGCTAGCTGTTCAATTGTCCCTGTGTCCCTCCGCGCTCGGTGCAAGCGTACGTGCGACCACGAGCGACAAGCGACACTCCCTACCTCTTCGCGCTGCTCCATTCCACCCTTCGCCGCCAATACTGCCGTCCGCTATAGCCGCCCGCTGTTTGGCTCATCTTCTTAACTTTTAACAATTAATAACTTGGAAACTACTTGTCGGATCGAAAAACGAGAAATATACGTTGTTCTTAGAATTTTGAGATCTATCGAATGGTACATGTCCTGTTATTCGAAATTAATCCATCCTGTATATAAATACATATATGCGTATGTGCGTGTGTGATGCCCAGCCCATATTTTTTAATTGTTGTTTTGTAAATATCTATTTTGTTTGTCGAAAGCGACGCAAACTCGAGCACAAGGCGTGCGTCAGTAAGTGTATATATGTATATAGCCGAGTGGCGGAAAGCTCGAGCGCCAGTGAGCCCGCCCGAGCTTTGGCGAGTGCGCCCCACTGTAATTGTAAGAATTGCGGAGGTGGGAAGCTCGTAGCAGAGGGGATAACCCTTCCTCCCCACGATTTCGACATAAAAGGCGCTGCGCCGCCAGCGAAAGCACACTCGCCACACTCGCTTATTTTCGCTTGAAGCTCTACCTCGGGCCCACCTGAGAGCTTACCCGCCTCCAATCATATAGATTGAGCTGCAATAAACTATTGTTTTTGTTTCAAATTAAAAGGAGTTTAAGTATTTAATTAAAAAATAAAAAGCATTGAAGCTTAAGGCGATTGCCCATTGCGCGGCAATCGTGAACCCGACTATTAAGCATTAAAATCTAGCTTACACTTACGGCAGATGGAGATTGTACAGTCCAGTGCGTGGCTGCATAGTCTACCGTTGCGAGACAGTAAAGATAAATAAAATCTATTTCATTTCCTTGCCCGGCGTTTATGCAATCCACTGCGTGGCTTCATTGTTTACCAAGTTGTTCTATCCTACCTATCCATAATAATAAAAACAGTATCTAGTAATCGTCTAATACGAGGCGATTGCGAACACACAATAAAATCAAAGATTAAAACCAATAAGTGTCTAGCGATTGCCCATTGCGCGGCAATCGTGAACACATGATATAAAATCACAAAGACAGCTCTCGTTAGCTCTGGCCGCGTTATGCAGTCCATTGCGGACGCATAATCGCCACCCTGAGTGATGAGAGTCTAAACCGAACCGTGAATAATGCAAAAAATAAAAATATATACTTAATTGCTCGAGCGATATTTCGAGCCCGAACCTTTTAAAATATTATGTAGACGCGTATCGTGAACATAGCTGCTAAACGCAAGAAGCGTGCCCGTCATACGTGATTCTGGGATTCTTAAAAGATTGTTCTCAACGGCTTGGTTTTTGCGAAATGAAAGTTGGTCGCTATTATTTATTAAGACACAAAAATGTTACTAAAGAAATATTGTGATACGTACCAGAATATCTCAGAAA
This sequence comes from Megastigmus dorsalis, assembly GCA_900490025.1. Taxonomy (NCBI): domain Eukaryota; kingdom Metazoa; phylum Arthropoda; class Insecta; order Hymenoptera; family Megastigmidae; genus Megastigmus; species Megastigmus dorsalis. The sequence goes on along the minus strand of UELU01115427.1, from coordinate 7,305 downwards.
ATGACAATCCATCTAGTTTTTTTGTGGGATCTCCGAGAAAGACGCTTTTATCCTAGAAAGTAACAATGCATACTAAAAATCGTCCCAGAAATACCAGAACTTGACTATTTATGTATGTATGTATATAAATTATTTAATTTTATATTTCTACTTAAAATATTTGAACAAAGCGCGTCTATTCTTTCAGTCGACGTGGAAGCGTGAATGGAATTTTTCTTTCTTTTTTAGTTGCTCGCAAAATGACGACATGTGTTACTTTTCGTGGCAGCGGGTAGATTTGAGAAATGATTACACACACTCTTGTTCACTTTGACTTTTAAGATTCAATAAACTCTATTTATTGTTATCACAGTGTTAAGTCTAAAATAATTAAATAAATGATATTGTAAATGGAAGAGTGAAATAATTGTAATTTGACATGCGCGCGTAAGACAATTTGTTGCTTCTGCTTAAGCGGTGACGCATGAACTGAGGTGTCGCGGCGTGCGCGAACTAGGAGAGGGAAGTACATGGTAAGTGACGTAGACCGCTGTATACAGGCAGGCATCGGTGGATCTCTCGTTTTCTTTTTTTCGCGAGTGTGCTGTACTTGCTTTTAAACAATGAAATTATACTTAATTTACTTAACTAGTATAAGTTAATCAATTTTAAGTGAGAAAAATATTAGAATCTTTGTTCAAATAAATTGGTCCACTTTTACTTCGTCAGGTAGCTTGATGATCTTGACAATTGGTCGAACGAAACTGCTAGTTGCAGTTCTCACAGTGACGGCACGTACGAGCATATTACTTCCAGGATGCGTCTCAGTGATGATCCCGAGTGTCTAAGTTGCTTTTTTTTTAAATTAAAATAATTCGTTTAGTTACAGTTCGAGCTTGCGAAATACTTGCAAATTTCATCACGGAGTTGTCTTGGCTGGGCGACCACTTGACAACTCCGGTCAGGATCTGAGCATCATTCACAGACCATTTGTCTAGTTCCATACCTGCGGATTTAAGAAGCTCAATCAGATGTTCTCGTTCGAGACTCGATGTCGTCAGCTCCTCCAAATGTCGTGTGTCGTTGACGTAGACTTGTTTCCTCAATAGCAGCATCGCTTCGGGATGAGATTTTTCTCCCTCCTTTCCTAACTGCTGTAGTACTCGGATCGCCAAAAATGGAGCCGAAGAGATCTCTTGCATTACTGTCATCTGGCGGTAATGCTGAATTGGTTCGCGTCCATTATCTCTCCAAACCAGTCTTTGCCAATTTCTGTCGGCTTGATGAAGGAGAATTTGTTGGAACATCTTGACTATGTCCGTAGTAAATACGTATTTGAAGAACATCCGTCGAATGAATATAGCAATAATGACTGCTTGTAACTTAGTTCCTGGAGATAGAATATCATTCAGCGACATTCCATTAGATTCCTTTTGAGAGGCGTTGAATATCACTTGTACACTGTCTGAGCCTCCGCTTCTTGGAATGGCATGATGAGGCAAGTAGTAGTTGTTTTGCGAGAGCTCCTCGGAGGGCACCAGTTCCATGTGGCCCAATTGTGGCTCTTTCATGTAGTCCTTGCATGACAAGGCTAACTTGGGGTTACGAGTCAGCCGTCTTTCTTGCCGGAGCGACACTATCTCACTTGATCGTTGAAAAGAGTATTCTTGGTTGAATGGAAGGCGCACTACAAATCGGACTTCTTCTATTTCCCAGAACTTGCGGAGTGTCAAATCCTGAACGATATTGTGTCGACTCCAGTAATCTGCAGACGTTCTCCTTAACAAAATCCAGCCAAATACTGTCTGCTGCGCTACAGGATCTCCTGAGTTTCCTTTGAGTAAACCTGGGAAAATGATACTTGAATACACGTCGACTCCAAGAATGCCGTCCAGTCGATCAGATTACGTCATTCCTAGGCAAGAGTTGTGTCAATGTATCTAGAACAAAAGCTGAGAAGGTAGATGAGAATTCAGTATTCAAATCCGACTTGAGGTTGAGCGTTCTCTTCTTCTTATCTGTGGAAGTGACAGTGGCACAGATTCCAGTCACCTTTACATTGACCTTACGAACAGTAGGCGATAGACCTACGAATAAATGTTCAGAAATGAACAATCTTTCGGAACCAGGGTCGATTAAAATTCTTACTGTTCGATAATTTTCAAGAGTCGGCGAGTTGAATGAAAGCAGTAGCTATAAGAATGCTTCCGCATCCCTCGCCTCTCGAAGTTGCTCCTTGATTTGCGAAGTGCACTACGACTCTGAACCACATCTGTGGCAGTTCCTTCTCTTCTCGATTGTGCGTGTTCTAACCCTTTGTCGCAGAATCACGATGAAGCTGAGTGTGATGCTTAGCCTTGCATATAAAGTATCTTCTTGGAGAATTGCCGTTCTTCGAAAAATGTCCCTCACGTAAGCAGTTAAGACATAGCTTGTTTTGTTTACAAAACTCAAAACGTTGAGCGATCGTTTCATCCTTGAACTTGGGGCAAGCATGTAAGTAATGCTCCCCCTTGCACTTAATGCAGCTTGACATTACTGGAGCTTGATGTGATGAAACAGATTTGGGTTGGGTTTCAGTTGAGAGGACTTCGATGTGGGTGTAGGAGCAGATTCCTCCGTAACTTCTTCGTAGAAGCACTGAGCAGCATCCATCATTGCTAGAGCCTTTCATTCGAGGAACTTGAGAAACACATCATAGGTTGGGTAGTTCTCAGATTTGTCTGCTTCCTTCTCCCACTCCAATAGCGTATCGAAATCCAGCTTGTGAAAGACGTGGTGAATCAACCATAATTCACCTACTTTCTCTGGATGAACAGATAAAGAGTCAATGGATTGCTTAGAAACTCGCAGATTATCTGTAACTTGAGTGAGCTCCTTTAAGGAAAGTTTCTTTATTCGTGGAAGAAATCCAATTCGAGATGTGAGTGGATAAGGTATACTTTTTGCCATCATACTTATCCAGAAAAGTGGCCCAAGTACCTTTATACTTTTCAGCAGTGAGCGGTAGTAACGGTAGATGAGATTTGGCATCATCCTTGAGCGATCCCGCTAGGTACTGCAACTCCAACATGGACGGTATAATCGGTACGTCATAGATCAGTGCAATGAACATGCCTTTGAACGTAGGCCACTCTTTCTTGTCACCAGAGAATGAAGGTAGCGTGATTGGAGGCAACGGGTTCTTGTACTGAGGCACCTCCATCATGACGTCGGAGTACTATTGATCAGCTTGGGTAGTCGATAGACCCCTTCCTGGAAAGACGAGATTCAAGAATTCGATTTTTGTATTTATTCTCAGTGAATATGTTTGCGTAGGTATCATCAGCGAAGCACTCGTGCTCCTTGTGGGCATCGTCTGCTGCATAACGACTCAAGGATAAGTTGTTGTCGGAGAAATTATTCCTTTGAGTCTCCAAACCTTCCAGCATTGTCTTCGACTAGCCGTGAGTTCGTTTAACCTCAGGGGTTTTCAATGCGATCGCATTATAGTGGAGGATGCGTTTCGCCAAGGCCATCTGTATCTCGAGCTTCTCCGTTATCTCTGCCATGATCAATTCTGTAGATTCTCAAAAGTGCTTATTTGCTAGGTCGAATTTACTTACGTAATTGTGGCGTGATTGAAAAAGCGTCGATGTTTCTTCAAAAACGGTGTGAGGCTTCCTTCCGCTACGTGAGAGACGATGAGGAAGCGCTTACATAACTGCCACGTTGCGAGCCGGCAGCAAGTAGCAAAGATTGCTTTCCTTTCTGCGAGTCTAGAGCCACTTACGTAATTCGGACGTTACTTGAAGTCCTTGTCGCCACTCCAAAATGACTGCTCAAAAGAAGATTTTCACTTTTTTGCTTGTGATGAACACTCTTTTATGCTCGAAGTTTCCTTTTATGCTTAATTTTGCACGCGATTCTTACTGCACTCAATTCTGTGTTACCACTCTGCAATATCGTTTTCAACGCAAGCAACGATGCTCTGCTACCGTGAATAAAGCGCGCCTTTTCTTTTAGTCTAATGAATATTTCTTTATTTTTTGGTTGGTCACGAAATGTCGATACGTATTACTTTTCCTGGCAGCGAGTAGGTTTGAAAAATGATTACACACACTCTTGTTCATTTTGACTTTTAAGATTCAATAAACTTTATTTACCGTTATCACAGTGTGAAGTCTCAAATAATTAAATAAATGATATTGTAAATAGAAGAATGAAATAATTGTAATTTGGCATGCGCACGTAAGACAATTTGTGGCTTCTGCTTGAGCGGTGCAGCATGAACTGAGGCGTCGCGGCATGCGCGAAGTAGGAGAGGGGATTATACATGGTAAGTGACGGAGATCGCTATATACAGGCAGGCATCGGTGGATCTCTCGCTCTCTCTATTTCGCGCGTGTCCACATCCGAACAATATTGTTAAGTATTTATTAGGTTTAATCAATAAAAATATATCTTCTGTTAATAACAATATTTTATTGTTTAATATTTCCGTAATTACAAGTCATGAATTGAAACTTTGAGTTCTACTGAATGTCTCTATTCTGCGAGCTCTTGTTGGATTGAGAGCGAGAAGTTTTTTCTACTCGCTTGTATAGTTTGGAACTCTAATTTCCATTACATTCTATTTTACAGTTTTGATATAAAATGATATAATTTTTTATTTAGAATCTTCCTGAATAAAATACTTAAGTCTAATATCTGAATAGAATAAATAAGAGGAATTACTTGAGTGGTACAAAAAGTACGGCTTACTAATATGTTTTAACGAAGTTTTAATATTTTTGCAAGTTAATTAATTTAAATATGAAATGTTATAATGTGCTGTAAAAGTAGTAATATATGTGTGTGTGTATTTGTATTTTTAAAGATCGATGATCGATCCATATATTGTCATTACGTTTTTCTGTATAGAGATGCAATTGAAATTTCTATTTCCTATATCGCGCTCTTGCCTATGCGTGTTAATCCGTTGTAAGTGTGTTTTAATCCCTTCTATTAGATTAGGCATTTAAATTTTAATTGTTTCTCAATAGCTTTTCTCAAAGCTATTAAGACTTTATCTTATTTTAGCTATTCAAACCTTGAATGATTTTGATAATTGTTATTAATAATAATTGAATTAGTAGACCTAATAGAAAAATAGAACATTATACAATGTTCTGTTTTTCTTCATTTGATTGCGTAATTAACAACTAAGTTTATTATTGTAAATTTGATTATAAACCCTAGTGGAAATTTGTTTCGTCAATAACTGTTAAAAACTATTTATAACTATTATAAAATAACGGAGAAACATAAATGTGAATTAAAAAACATTATAAGCAGTTTTTAAAAGTTCCATGCACTTACAAGGGAACCACCCCAACCCGACCCCACCGATTTTGATGATTTTTGGATATGTTATAGTACTTGAAAAAATAATAGATACGTATTTTTTCTTATTGGCTGACATCCACTTTTAAGGGGTCAAATCCACCCCCAAAGTCAATCCCTAAAATTATTTTTTTTAATATCTCTCAGCATCTAATGAATATTTTGAAATAAACTCAACGCCAAAAAATTTCTTATGAAAAGGCGCTTCTAAGGACACAGCATTTATGTCGAAGAGTTGCATTCCCCCTTTTTATAGGGGTAAATTCTCTATATTTTTTACTCTTTTAAGACATGTAATTTAGTAAATCAACTCGAGTGATTTAAAAATTGTACTGATTATGAGAAAATTCCAAATTTCAATTGGCGTGTTTCGGGAATTTCCAAGAAAAAATGTTATAAGGGTGTTTCACCCCTAGTAACCATCTTTGCCATACCACAAGCAGGCTAACCCATCTAATCCCGGAGAAAGCGCCTTTAGTCGTTTGATTTTTCTTGAAATAGTTGGATCCTACGCCGCAAGCGAGCTAATCCGACCTACCCTTAACCCACCTAACCTCTAGAAACCACCCCTACCAAACCACAAGCAGGCTAACCCAACCCCGGAGAAAGCGTCTTTAGTCGTTTGTTTTTTCTTGAAATACTTGGATCCTACGCCGCAAGCGAGCTACCCCAACTAACCGACTCACCACTAAGCTACCTAACCCAACCCCTAGAAAGCACCCTACGAAACCGCAAGCAGACTATAACCTTATGTAAATGGCGAGAAATAAATTTATTTCTTGAAAGACATTGATGTTTTATAAAAATTACAAATATGTTCCAAGCGTTAATAATTTTGTGTAATAATTATTATTAGCTTTTCATAATAAATAAAAAAAACTGACAATAAAAATTAATAATGATTTATAAATGTAAGATTTAAGACTATAGTAATAGTTTTCAATAGTTATTAACTATTTTCATTTTTTAGAAACTAATAATAATAGTTATATTATCAGTTATTTCTTTGATTATTTTTTGCATTGTGTTGCATGTATCTGTGTAAAAGAGTAATAATAATAGTTATTATTTTTTAAACGTAAAGTTAATTCGTAATAAAGAAAAATAACAAGTAATAAAATTTACAAATTATTAATTTTAAAAAGTGGACGTTTAATATAGTTATTATTAGGTATTATTTCTTTGTAAATCATTTACAATTTGTCAATGTCAAAACAAATAATAACAAATAAAAAACTAACCCTCCTAGCCCCTGTAAAGGCGCCGTGAACGAGCTACCCCGAGTAAATATTATTATTTATGATAAGCTTTACAATTTTTTTTATTAATAGGTAAATTGCAACATATTATTCAACAAATTTTTCACGAAAATGATAATCATCAAAAAAGTGTTTAAAACACAATGACTTTTTACACCAGCCACATCGTATTATTGCAACATTGTTACATCCTGTTTCTTCACACTTTATATTGCAAGAATCTCCAAAACTAAATTGTACAGAATTATCAGTTTTATCTGGTTTTTCATTAATATACCCGCTTTTATACCAAGAATATTTAAAAATATTCGTGTATCTCGGTGAAGATAGGTGATTATGGACCAGGGATTGTAATGTTATGATGTTATTTCTTAAATGTAAATTTAAATCATAATCCATCAACATTACTTTGTCGGAAAATTGTCTTACGAAGTTTTTCCAGACACGGAATCCATTCACATCAAGGGGCTGGATTTTCCCTGTGGTTCCCGTGGGAATTTTTTTTATGTTAACAATTTTATTTTCTGGCATCGTTTCCTCTATAGCTTTATCACAATGACCTCTCCAAGAATCTAGTAAAAGAATAGATTGAGGACCTACATTTGGATAAAACACTTCTCTTAACCAAATTTTAAAGTGATCTAAAATAAACAAAATTACTTTGTTATTGAAAAATTTTGTATATAATTGCAGTGATATAAAT
>UELU01115410.1:0-12349 GCA_900490025.1 Megastigmus dorsalis | reverse complement strand
TATTTAATAGTCTGTGTATAAGTTGTGTGTATTTAATCTGTGGAATCAACGAATTTTATCTAAGTCCGAGAAACTATATTTGAATTTCCCGGTTATATCTATGGTAACTAATGTTTTACCTTACGTCGGTAAGTTAATGTTAGTTTGTTCCACGGTACCAGGTGGCGTTGAATTTATAATTAATCTTCTATCAGCCGTCAGCTGTTTAGTAGTAAACACGCGAGTGAACGACCGCACGTGTGTTCCGATTGTTTATTATTAACAATTTAAATACTTTAGGCGATCACCGCTAAGTGTCTCAGAAAAAAGGAAATAAGGAGATAGTGTGATGTGCTATGCAAGCACTTCACGTGGAATTAAGCAGCAAGTTCCCCACTTGGGTAAGCCGCGCTTAATTCCAACGCTGAGTCCGTGAGAACTCAACTCGGGGAAAGCTCTCCACTGCGGATGACCTCCCCTAAGGTATTCAATCTACCTGTTCGGATGAGCAGCTAGATTGAAGTGTCTGATCCTGATTTTGGGGGTCCTTATAAACCCAAAAATCCCGCCAATTAGTTATCGGTGTAATAATAAGGTAGTATGTGTAATTATATTATGCTAATTGTTTTCCTTTTTTATGTGTTTGTTATAGTGTTTTTAACTTAATCTAATAAAAACCTAACCTAAATTTAGGTGATGTGTGTTTACTAACCTCGGTTTTTTAGTATAGTATGTTTTTTTAGTGTACAGTTATGTGAGTGTGTGTATCTTGGCTAAATTGTGTAGTTGGCAGTAGTGTTTGTTAGCTGATTTGTTCTACGTTGCTTTATATGATGTATTATATTTGTTAGTGGTTTTTTGTTTGACTGTCATGTATCTTTGTTTATATAAAATTATTAATTATTTTTATTTTTAGGTTATCTTGACGGGTTATCTATTCCTGGTCATGGATATCTTTCGTGGCCTAGGATGATGCTGTTGGCGGCCGTGCTCATCCTGCGCTGATGCTGCCTCATCTACGCAGGCTGTGGCGCGCTAATTTAAATCTTCTTTTGTTTTTCTCGTTCAAATTATAGGTAATTATAGTGTTTTTATTAATATTACAGATATATATGTATATTATCAAATTAATTTCAAATATATTAATTAATCTTATTTTAATACTGATTTTCTTTGTTTGAGGTTCAATACTCCATACCTGTATATGTTTCAAGTGATAAATAGAATTTAATTAAACTATATTTAAATTAAGATTACTATTCATTATCCAAAAACTAAATTAACTCTAATGTATTAATCTTTTTTATTTTTCTTTATAGGTGGAACGGACCCGTTACACTAGGTAAAAGAGTTTTATCGAGAGTTCTGTTCATTCCATGAAAATGTTTTATTAGATTAAACTTATAAGTGTTGTATTTAAATAATTATATTATTAAAACTAAGTTATTATATTAAATTATTTAATAAAGTATTACGGCCGAGTTTTATTGAGAAGTGCGACTTCTTAATAAAAAAGGCGAAAGAACGCGATTCGAACCCGAAACATCTCGCGCCGAAGTCGAGTGCTCTAACCACTGAGCTAACGTTCGCGATGCTTCTCTCCTCTTCATATTGTCAATACATATCATATCGCGCTGACGCTACGTGACAAAAGTATTTATTTTAGAAGTAATTATTCATTTTTAAATAAATGTGTATTAAATAATAATGTTTTATTTATTATTTATACCCTAATGATAAAGTGATTAGAATTTTGGACATAATCTGATTAGGAATTGATCCTGGTTGAAATTTAGTGATTAAGATTTAGGACATAATAACCTCTTCATTAAGAAATGAATAAATTTTTTAATTTTCGATATTTTGATGATATTTTTTATTTTAAATTAAAGCTAAAAGTTCGACCTTCAATTAAAGGAATAACGTTTTTCATAGAATTTATAATTTTCTTTGAATTCATTAAAAACTCATAACCTTGGCCTTAACTGATTAGAAATAGGGACAGTAATTTCGTAGGTTGCACCTAAATGACAATATCTAGGTTGGCAGTTTGAGATTATTAAATCTTAAAACTTTGTTATCTCGGCTTTAAAAAGTCTTACATAGTCGACTAAAAAAAGGAATTAAAACTTAAAGATAAGCTTTCAAATGAAACTAGCAAGATTAATAGCAAAAATTTTCGTATACTATTATTACATAGGACACCTAGCTGTCCTATGATTTTATTCATTGGCGCGCAAATATTAATTCACAATAAAATGCGGCATACATCGCCGTATTCCAAAGAATCGCAACTCGCAGCTGACCGCGCCATAAAATGCAACCGTCAGCAGATGCAGCATTTTCCACCCAGCAACAGTCAAATTTCCGACTCTACAAAAATCACACGAGGCGATTTTTACCATTTCTACCACCTTTAACGAATCATAATAAAAGCAGCTCCGTCGGGCCGCATCGAGGAGAACGACCCAACGTCTGAACGAGGAACGTCTGATCGATCGCTGCGCAATGCAGCTAGAACCACTCGACGTATCGAATCCATATAGAGAGAAAGAATCTCTCGTCACAGTTATTATACGTGACACTATATACAGTATAAATATCGTATACTATATATAGTATAAATGTCATATACTATATATAGTACATAAAAATTTTTTATGTTAATCTTGCTAGTTTCATTTGAAAGCTTATCTTTTAAGCTTAAATTTCTTTTTTTAGTCGACTAGGTAAGACTTTTTAAAGCCGAGATAACAAAGTTATAAGATTTAATAATCTCAAACTACCAACCTAGATATTGTCATTTTGGTGCAATCTACGAAAATATCAGAACATGAGTTTTTTTCATTAAATTGGAATATCTCGGCTTGAAAAAATCGCACAGAGTCAAATAAAAAAGGTATTAAAGCTTAGGAGACAAACTTTATAGTGAAATTGGTTAGGTTTATGAAAAAAATTACTTTAAATCGTATACTCCAAAAATTTAAATAGAAGGTGTTTTAGGTAATTGACGTTATTCTCAATATTTAAAGAGCAATATCTCGGCTTCTAAGAATAAAATTAAAAAATTCTGACTAGGATTCAAAGAGGAGATGTTCCGATAAGCTTTGATCTAAATAATAAGCATCCACTAAGGCTTTTCCAAATTCAAAATATCGAATTTTTTTAAAAAATATAAAAAAATCATGTATTTTTCCCGAAAACTAAGCTATAACTTTTTTAATTTGACGTCAATTCTGGTACCGGTATTTGAAATATGAGACTTGATACTATCGGAAAGACTGTATTTTTAATGTTTCGCAGGATATTTACATTAAAAATTATAGCGTCGAAAGTTGAGAAAAGAAAATCGACATTTGGGCGCTAATGGGTTAAACAATGAATAATAAACATAGCAAAATAAAATACAATCATTTCAGCCGTTTTACATGTCACAATATGAGAGTGAATTTATCGATCACCACGAGCCAAGGCATTCTCAGAGGATGTTCTCCTCTTTTCTCTTTAATGCAAGAAGATCTGTGTAATTTTATTCAAAACAGACAAGCACCAATAAAAGAGAAATATAAAGTAAGGAAACTCTAAGAAAACCGAGATTGAGAATAACTATATAAAATTTTTTTATTGGACTAAAAAGATTGTAATTGATTACAAGCAAAAAATGTATAAAATAATAAGGTGTTTCGCTCATGAGACAGTCTACTTGTTTATCTTCAATAAGATATAGACAGCTCTATCTTAGACACAAAAATGAAAAATGAAAAAGAATTAATATTTAAATATGTAAGGACCTGCATAGCCGAGTTGAGGCGGGACCTACGATTACATATAAACTTGAAAACGTTTTGTCGCTGGAAGGTTGGAATACTCCCTCTGTTAGTTCAGCCGACAACTAATGAAATCAACTCAGCTATGTTAAGCGAATAGGCATATTCGTGATTCAATTCCTGTTTAGAATATTGTAATTAAAATAAAAATTTATATTCAAATAGAATAACAATCGTGTATTTCCTCAACCGACTGATCAGTTTAAAATAAAGGACCCCGCAGAATCCTTATGGGAAATGGCTTTCGGCTATTTTTTTTTTGTAACTACGGGAAATGATAGTTCTTAACACGTGAAACAAAAGTCTCCATGGGCTCAAAGCCCGAAAGTTCTTAGTTTAGGAGCTGCGACCTATCAAAGTCAAACTTTTTACACGTACGCTGTATAGCTTGAATACAGAATTGATTTTCTTGCTGGATATATATATATATATAAATCCAACAAGAAAATCATGATATTTATCATAATATATATATATATTATGATAATCATTCTATATTACGGAAGATTTTGATTAAGCAGCTCACATGTGTGCATATGTTTTCGTGCCTGAATGGGTAGCACTATTCAATAAAGTCATTAATTACTTCAATTCCAGTATTCTGAGCATTTCGATTTGCAGCATCGAATGTAGTATTGAGCAACGATTCATCAGGATACCTGATTATTTGGTGCCGAACATATCCTAAAAACCACAATACACTGGCAACGTGCGCGAATGTACCTAGAGTACGTGCGCCGCTTTGACAGGAACAATAATAGCCTCTAATCGGATCTCCATCATTTTCCTCATCTGCATTGTTCGCATCATAACCTGCGTATGATATAAAAAGCTGATGCCTAGCCGCATTACGGAATGCACTCGCAAGAATCCCTCGTCATTAATATTTCGATCAAACTGGAATAAAAAGCTGCTAACTATTCTAAAAAGGACTGTTGATCAGATAACTAGGGTATCTCCTAAGCAGCGGAATATGCAGGGTGTCTGAAAAGTTCCGGAATGGCACGATAACTACTGAACTAACAATGGTAGAAAAAAACAAAGATATATAGTTATTAGGATTTTTCCCCAGCTATCTGATGGTAAACTTGAATTTGACCTTGACCATGACCTTCAAGGTCATTTAAAGGTCAAGTAGATTTGCTTAAATGGGACCCACTATTTTTGACCCCGGAAATGAAGAGTGGAAAATTTTACGTTCAAATATGGTCTCATGGTCAAGGTCAAGTTCAAGGTCACCATTGTATAGCCGGGGAAAGATCATGATTATTATGTCTTGGATGTTTCCCTTAACGACTTCTGGTTTACAAGTTATCGCACCGAACCTGGGTTTGACATTGACCATGAGCTTCCAAGGTCAAAATTTAAAAATGGTCAAGACCATATTTGAACTAAAATTTTCCACTCTTTTCATTTCCAGGGTTAAAAATAGGGGGTCCCATTTAAAAAAATCTACTTGACCTTTAAGTGATCTTGAAGGTCAAGGTCAAATTCAAGGTCACCATCAGATAGCTGGGGAAAAATCTTAACAACCATATATCTTAGTTTTTTTCTGCCATTGTTAGTTCAGAAGTTATCCTGCCGTTCCGGAACTTTTCAGACACCCTGTATATACATATATATAGTATATATAGCAGCGGATAATAGTTTTTTTTTTTTTTTTTGAAGGCCGAGGAGGGGAAGATCTTCGAAAAGACGCCCAAGATGGAATGGGCAGTGCCGGATTTGTACCGGCTAAAAACCCCTCCCCGTTTGTGTAACCAACCTTAAGGTTATAGTCCCCGAAAGTGAAAAATTGTAGAGAAGGAAAGAGTGTAGTAAAGGGGTGAGGCTGCGGTGGGTACGGTGGCCTTCTCGCCACGAAAGAGGGGGCGAGGGAGGCGCTTAAGCATGTAGCGTGAAGTATATAAGCCTAGAGGCGGTTGATTTTGGATAATAGTAGAAAATGCACCTCCTTATATATCCTAAGCCTTACTTTTTTGACTGCATGTTTGAATAATTGCCGTCGCCATCTAGCGCCTGAAAAAGTAACTATTTCTGTAAAAATGTTGTTTATACCTTCCTATATGGAATATATCATTAAGAATTATAAAAGTTTTTTTCGGCTCCAACAAATAATCAGGTATCCCGATGAATCGTTGCTCAATATGGTTGCCATCATGGCGTCGGGAGGTAAGGAACCGCCCGACGTCTCTCTTAATAAATATTACAAATGCCATCCTAACGTAAAAGTAGGAGCAGTAGTTTGTATCGCGTGTGGAAACTTTTTTCATACAACTGAGTTTGTTGCAAAATACAATGCAAGGAGCCCGGTAAAACTCCTAAGTAACACTTTTGTTATATGCCATGACCATCCAAACTTTGTGCTAACCTCAAACCTGCCATATGGAGTGCTAAATACTCCCGCGTGTGAATTTATAGCACAATTAAAAAGTGAAAATCGCGAGTTGATTAAAAAAGAAATACTTAACGAAATAGTGCACGAAAAAAAAATGTAGATAATAATTTAGATAAAACAGTGTATGATGACTATAGTGAAATAGAAGCATTGAAAATAGAAAATAATTTACTGAAACTGTTATACAAAGAAACCAAAGATAATAACAAATTATTAAATGATTTATTATTAAAAGAAAGGCAAAATAACAATCGAAATAATGAAAACAAAATTGATACCATCACCTTTGCTGAAACATTAACTAAAAGTAAACTTAAAACTAAAAGAGTACCTAAATTAATAGTTAAAAAAACAAGCAACAATGACAATTTAAATTTAGAAAACGAAGTTATTAAATCTCTTACAAAAAACAAATTAATTAAAACAAAAAACATTATTAAAAAAAATAGTGACACAATAATTATAAACTTAATGAATGAAGAAAGTATTGAAACAGTTGAAAATTCACTAACAAAAGAATTAAAAAACAATGCCAAAGTAGAGAAAGAACAAATAAGTAAACGTTTTTCAATTTAAATCAGAAACATTTAAGTGTCCGAACTGTGAATTTAATAATAATAAATACAAAAAAAACTACAATTTAAATCACTCAGCAGTTGATAGTGAACAATGTACCATTTTAAAAACGAAAATTAAAAAATAGATTGAAGCTACAGACTATACAATTGAAGCAACATATCAACGGTACTTCGGTAAGGTAGAGACCATCCACCCGAGACAAGAGGTAAGCTATTTCGAGAGCAATGTTGTCAACAGACAAAGAATATCAAGACCCACCAGATCAATATCACCAAAATACGTATCGCCAAGAATAAAAAATATAAACTAATATGGAAAATGAATTTCAAGAAGAACATCTCAACAATGAAATAAATGTTGACAAACTTTTTAGACTATACAATCATCTAAAAAATGATAAAGAATACATTTTATGCATAAATATTAGAAGTCTTAATGCAAATTATAATAAATTGTTAGTATTTTTAAAGAATCTAGAAATAAAACCAAATATCATTGTTTGTACTGAAACTTGAAATCTAACATATCACGAATTTTCCAATATTCCTAAATATAAGATGTATTGTAACAATAGCAAAATTAATAAATCAGATGGAGTAGCAGTATACATTATCGAGGACTTCACTGAAACAACAGAAATCATTCAAATCAACAAACTTAAAATAATAAACTCAAAAATTACATTAGTCAACAATACTGAAATAGTAATATCAGCAATCTACCGATCACATGATATACATAAAACTGATTTCGTAATGAACATTAAGGAACTACTGAAGCATAATAAAAAAATCAAAAACAATATTAATAGGAGATTTTAATCTTGACATAAAAGAGCAAGATATCCTAAATCAAGAATTTCTTCAAGAGTTATTAATGAACGGATACTGTCCCGGAATTACTAACATAACCAGACCTTCTAACATAAATAACAAAAATGGAACATGTACTGATAACTTCTTTATCAAAATTGACAAACTAAATTACAAAAACTACGTTCTGAAAATACCTTTCAATGATCATTATCCAATAATGATGTCCTTGAAGGGTATAAAAAAGAATAACAACAAAGTCACTTCCAAAAAAATAAACTATAACAAACTAAATCGAGAAGCTGCAAAAATCGATTGGTTAGATGAAACATTAAGTACAGATCCTAATTTTGCCTTAAACAATTTAATAAAAAAAATCAAACTTTGTATAAATAGTGCAGAATACGAAAATAAAAATAACAATATGAAACCAAGAAAAAATTGGATACAATAGTAATTTCATGCCGAAACAAAGAAAAACTAAAGAACAACTGGAAAAAGGATCCAAATAATAAAAATAAGAAAGAAAGTTATATAAATTATTTAAAAATATTAAATAAATTAATAAATAAAGCTAAAGAACATTATGACAAAAAAGAAATACAATCAAACAACAATAATATAAAAAATCTATGGAAAATAATAAATAACAAATTGGGCAAAAGTACAAAAAATAACAATAACATAGATTACATTACATATAACAACAAAAAAATTAACAATCCATTAGAAATTGCTGAAAATATGAATAAATACTTTACTGATGTTGGTAATCAATTAAGCGACAAGAAAAAATACTCCACCCAATATGAACATCAAACTACCTCCAATGAATGAAAAGAGTATGTTTTTACATCTTACAAATTATCAAGAAATACAGAAAATATTGTGCAAAATGAAAAATAAAAATGGAGGGGTTGACGGCATAAATTTTCAAACATTAAAAATTTTAGCAACAAATATCAGCCAACCACTAGCAAACATTTTTAACTTATGCATTGAACAAGGAATATTTCCGGACGAATTAAAAGCGGCAGAAATAATACCTATACACAAATCTAAAGACCAACACTTGACGACGAATTATAGACCAATATCATTAATCTCCAATATTGCTAAGATATTTGAAAAACTACTACACAGAAGAATAGCAAATATTTTTAACAAATTAATTAAAAAATTCAAGGAAATACAATAAACAGAATTGATCACACAAAATATCTAGGGGTTATTTTCGATAGCAATATGAAATGGGATATACATACTAGCAACATCTATAATAACACCAAATACTTAATATTTATTTTTTTAAAACTAAAAAGAATCATGTCCATAGAAAATTTAAGAATGTTCTACTGTGCACTTTTTCACAGCAAAAGATCATATGGGATTTTAGCCTGGGGAGGTGCATATGCTGGAAGAACAAGATATATTCAGAACCTTCAAATTAGACTATTAAAATTAGTTAACAAAAACAGCTTCATAACAGATAATAACCCATTAAACATAGAACAAACTTTTACTTTAGAATCACTAGTCTATCACTACAAAGATCTACAAGAAATATATATAGGATCCGATAAAATAACTAGAAACAACAGCATACAAATCCCTAGAAGGTTCAGAAATGTAAGCATAAAAAATAGTTACATCAGAATATTAACAAATTTTAACAAACTACCAAGCGAACTGAAGACATTAAAAAACAAAAATTAAAAATTGGATTAGAAAAAACATATAATGGATAAAATGGAGAAAATTGATTGCAACAAAATAAAAAATCTTGTACAACACTCACTTAAGCAACATATTCAAAAGATTAAACTAACTCATCCCATATTGGAAGTCCATGGGGATGAGCTAGTAGATGAAAAAATAACACTAGACATAAGAACTTACATTTGTTCGCACGGAAAATGCAAACTACACTACAATCGTTCTCATCGCCGAATGTCTAATTATATCTGGAAGAAGATACAAAGTACTAATACGGAAGACATTAAACACACAATAAACACCGCAGAAGAAATGATCAAAATCATAAATAGTCAAGAACAAGACACAAAAACAACACAACCAAAATCCAAAATAAATTGTGACTCCTGTAATTATCCGAAAGTAGCAGGAATTAAACACGTACATTTCATTAAAGAAACAATAATTACAAATCAAAATCAAAATATTTTACAGTTCAGACCAATAGAAGAGTTAATCGACAAGATAAATAATATGGCTGAAATAAATAATTTGAAAACACAAACCAGAAAACCATCAAATGCTCCGGGACTTCAAAACAAAAATTCAAGTAATATTAGAATGACATATGGAGACATCAACTACTTAGGATCTAACAAAGGAATTTTGTACTTCGATAGAGGAATAAGAGGGATACAACAATATACAAACTCCATGTACCCACTACATCAACAACCAAAACACAAAGATTTAATAGTACTGTATGAAATAGTCTTCACGGTACCTTGCAAATGTGATTCTAGTAAACAACATGAAAGGATTTTTCCACACTACAGAGAAACATGTGCAGTTGGACTCACATGTCCAGCAAGGCTTAACAAAATGGAAAGAATTTTTCCGACATTTCCGATCAGGCTCTTCTATCATTACTACATACAAGAGATTCATCGACTTCCACGAGCAGGAGTAATTAAAGGATCAACGAAACCAAAAGCATCCGAACTAAAATCTTGGTTATTATATTTTAGTTTACCATGCTTGAAAGCCTTTTTACACGAAAAAGCCTTGCAACATTTTGCATTACTTGTGAAATGTGCGTTTACTGTTTTAAAGACTGACATTTCAGATACTGAATTGGATAAATGTGAGGAAGATTGCATTCTTTTTGTGTTAAAATTTCAAGAATTGTATGGAGAAGGGGCAATGACATTCAATGTACATACTTTAATGCACTGCACCGAGTCAGTAAGAAGAACAGGGCCTTTGTCTAAAAATTCAGCTTTTCTTTATATTTATACGCTCAAAAAATATATCAGTGGCCCTAAAAGCATGGACATACAAATAGCTAGAAAGCATCTACAATCAATAAATTTTAAATGTAAATCGAAGGAAATGTTGAATTCATCTGTAGAAACAGCTAATTATTGTTATAACTTATTTAATATTCATAAGAGAATGTTAAAATTTTGTAAAGAAGTTAATGAATCATGTTTTGTGGAAAAGGTATTTTTGAAAAAAATGAGACAGTTGGTGAATGTATTAGTTATAATAAGTGTATATTCAAAAGAGTGATTTATCATAATGCTAAATACATAGTAGGAAAAAAAACAGATGATAGTTATATCCAATTAATAAATGGTAAATTTTTCAGAATTTTGAAAATATTGCACTGTGCTGATAATACGTGTATTTCAAAATTAATATCAATTCCAATAGATTGTAACGACCCCTTTCAAGGCGTTCATCATATTAAAAAATTTAAAAACTTAGACACGAATAACATTATTTTGACTGATATTAAATTTGTTAAAGGGAAGATTATGTTTATAAATATAGAAAACACGCGTTATTTATGTACTAAGCCAAATACATCTGAAATTCAATAAAAAAATAATATGTATTCTAAATTGTTTTATTTCGCTTACACAATCGAGTAAAACCTAATTTATAATAATACTGTTAAAAATGCATACATATATAATGCAATTAAACCATTAAAAATCAATTAAATTTGACTAGTAATAGCTATTAAATAGCGGTTAAATACAATTTTAAAACGATTTCAATTAAACCGATTTTTACCTACATTAAATAATCCGTCGGAAAATGATTATAAATAATTAATATACAATACTATAAGAACCGATTAATTCCGATTACACAATATTGGTTGAATACTGATTTCAACCGCTTTCGATTATAACCGATTGTTACCGACATAAATGTTAATCCTTTCAAACACGATTACATTTTAGGTACTAAAAGAACCGATCGAATCCGATTACACAATATTGGTTAAATACCGATTTCAACCGATTTCGATTACAAGCGATTATTGCCGTATAAGATTCAAATTACATTAATAAAAACAACGATTCCCACATAGCATTGCACGTTGCAGAAACGTTTCTTCAACGTTTCTGTGGAAACTTAGGAACGTATCCACGAAAGTTGTAGAAACGTTGTAGAAACGTCTTAGGAACCTTGAAATGTCCGCCTTTGGTAGACATTGAAACGTTTCTGAAACGTATAAGCATTGAGTCAGAAATAGTAGAAATACGTTTCCGCAACGAACCATTCGAAACACCTATTCAACGTTTCCGAAACGTGTAGAAGTTATTAAGAAAATCTTTCAAGTTACAAATGCATCCAGTTTACTACGTTTCATAAACGTTTTTACGGAAACGTTTCGGAAAAGTCCCTGGAAAATGGTAGGCGATGCATCCTTCATACTTCGTTCCTTAAACGTTTCTACGGAAACGTTTGTGGAGAAACCAGTAAGAAACTTCATAAAGAACGTAAAAGGTCGAACAAGTTTCATCGGTATATCGTTTGAGATACGTTTCTGGAGAAACGTTTCACGCTAAACCTCTGGGAAACCGCGAAATCTCTGGGAAATGGTAAGTCATGCATCCTTTCTACTTCGTTACTGAAACGTTTCTATAGAAACGTTTCTCAAAAAACCAGTATGAAACTCCATGAAGCACGTAACTGGTCGAATCAGTTTCACCGGTACATTGTTTGCAAAACGTTTCTGGAGAAACGTTTCTGTACTCGTT
>UELU01115380.1:0-13272 GCA_900490025.1 Megastigmus dorsalis | reverse complement strand
GCTTAAACATTTAAGTATTGCAATTATTTCTGATAATTTAAACCATGATACTATCGCAGTTTATGAGTATCAAAAAATTATAATATCCTATCTTCAAACTCATTTCACAGTAAAAAAAATTTATTATTTAACTGATGGAGCAGGTCAGCACTTTAAAAATAAAAGTAATTTTGAAAATCTTATTTACCACGAAAAACATTTTGGAATACCAGCTGAATAGCATTTTTATGCAACCGTACATGGCAAAGGTGCATGTGATGGTATTGGCGCGAACTTAAAAAGAGGGGCAAAACGAGCGAGCTTACAACTTTCTTCAAATCATCGGATATTAATGCCAGAAGATCTCTTTACCTGGGCTGCAAGTTATTGCAAAGAAACAATAGTTTTTTACAGTAGTAAGAAATCTTACGAAGAAACTGCTGTAAAATTAAAATCAAGACTAGAAAAAGCCAAGTCTATTCCAGGAACATTACAATTTTATGCAATTATTCCAATAGGTCAAAGAAAATTAAAACTACAAAGGACCTCTTTGAGTGCAGAATATTGTATCTTTCCCAAAACAAGTCTTAAACAAAAAAGAAAAAAAGTAATACTACAGCTTTAAAGGAAGAAAAATTAATGAAAAAAGTATTCGTGCGGGATAGCGCACCGCGGTATGGCGGGCCGGGCGCGTCGGAGCGGCGGTACGTCTTCTTTTTCGCGTTGTGTATCTTATAGTAAATATTATTTATACTCTGTGCAAAATATTGATTTCTATGTAAAATTTCCTCAGCTTTCGATTAAAAGTATTAAAAAAAATATTAAAAATACACTTTTCGAGATATAACATATTTTATATTTTTTAAAGGTGAAAATAAAAAATTTCGGAAAAAATACTTACACCATTGGAAAGCTGAGAAAAAAATACACAAAATCTATGTTTTACATATTTTTGTTGAGTTCATTTAGGTAGTTTAAACCCGAGTTGAACACAGCGTGTTTTGCGCTCGCGCGCCGTGCTTGGAGAGTTGACGTGAAACGCCTCATATATATATATACGATAAAAAATATAGCAGTGAGTTTCAAGTATTGTAAAAATAACAGCAGTCTTTAGCTATCTTCATTATACACATATATACTCACAGACACCGCAGATAATATTTACAAAAAAAATCAGTCTAGTAAATGAATTACAGTATGAGCAACAGAGCGACTAAGCATCCAGGTCAAGGATATCTTGATCAGGGAGAGAATTCCAAAGGTGCCCATCTCGAACCTGAAAAGATCTTATACCGGCGTCAGTACACACCTTCGGTATTGAAAAAAAGTTGCTAGATATTTTAGTTCATTCAAGCAGAGGATCTTATACAAAAGAATGGTGGCAAAGTAATTCTTCCTTCCATCGACACGCCACCGAGCAATAGTCGAGTTAGGGTAGGACTAAGGCTTCAACTAGGCGTTAGCGTATGTTCTCGATGGACTGTATAAGAATCCGCAAGGTATACAGAATTTTATTTACTTTTTTTGTTTCTTGATTAATATTTAGTTTCCATGTTAATTTAGTATTCAGTGTAAGACCGTGACTCACCACAGTATCACTGAAAAACACATGCGCCCCTACCCATAGCTCAGCACACGGTAAACCATCTTCACTCAAATCATTAACATATTTACTTTAAGGAGGGTATACACCTAAAAATTTTCAAAAAAAAAATTTTTTCTTTATTATCTATCCAGATAGCAAATTTCTTTTGTCGAAATTTAATTTTGTCTCAAAGTTATAGAAAAAACAATGAACAAGTAAAATAGCAGATCTTTAAATTTTTCTTCAAATAATTAAAAGTTTCACTTCTATATATTCTATATATTCGACTGGGTATGCATTTTCTACGTAAGGCAAGAACAAGCAAAAGAGATGGATAAACAAATCCTAAAAAGAAATAAATTTAATAATAACAATGGTCACTGCATCTATTTTGTATATAGTAGTAAATGTAGTTTGTGCTAAATTCAAGTTGCTGGTGCAGCGAGCAAGGCTATATATTAGACTTAAATGCACTTCAAGCATTAACTATATTCGACATTCGTGAAAAATATATTTGTCCAAAGTATAAAGGCCATGGACATGCTTATAGATGTGTCGTGTTTATTCCTTATAATCTGTTCCGTGTTCCGCATCTGTACAATATAATAGCGGTTAATTTCATTATAAATTACAATGGCTACTTCTGGGTATCTTGTATGCACATTATACGTATAGATGCATGTAATTTTTCATGTAGTTGACACTTTGACAGCTACATAGGTATAAATATTTACCTTTTTTTTAATGAAACTACAATTTTAATCGTTGATTAAAAGTGAGTACGTGCGTTCGTGCGTTCGTGAGTGAATAAATAGATAAACTTTCATGTATTTATTTATAAAAAATAGTTATAACGAAAATAGCAATTAAAGTTTTAATTACTCTGTGTGGAAGCTTCTTCCAAAAACTTCATTTAGTGGATTGAATGTATTAAAAATTGGTGTAAATATTGATGTTACAATATTTAATGCTGGACGTAATAGTTTTTTGAAAATTATGAAAGAGTTCGCAATCATACCTGGACATTTTTGTATCCGTTGGGTGCAAACCAGTGATGATGAAAGATTATTTCATGCTGAGCGCAAGATGCTTGCCAATTTTCTGCAGGCAAGAAAACCAAGGAGACTGACTCGAGAACATTTGCTCCCAACTTTAACGAGTCAAGTCCCACAAAAATGGTTTTGAACGGATTTTCCACATAATGTTGTAAGAAGACTTGTTAGAGTTCTGTGTCTACCCACCATACACAACGTTTCAAGAGAGAAATAGATGTAATTTTTGTAAAAACTGGTCGGCTGCTATGGATAACTGCTTGTAGAAGTATGTTTTTATGATGGAATTCGTGTTAACTGTTCAGAGCTACTGCTCGCAGGCATTTGCACCAAGAGTTTCTATGAATTGAACAGAGCTGGTGTTGCGGATATTCATCAGTGAAAACCTTGTGATACCAAATAGCCCACATGTCTCTAATCATTCTATTTAGTGATGCTGGATTGTTGCGGTTAGCTCCAGTATAGTAAGGTGAAATAATAATTGTTTATTTACTACAATTTTTAGTGAAGGCATTGAATGAATTGGCGATGAATGAGAAGTGGATGCAGCTGGATTTTGTCAGATAAGTAAAACCCATTTTTTAATAAATAAGAAAAAAAATACTTTGTAAAAACTAATCTTTTTTTAGTTACATGTTCAGTGTCTACAAGGTTTTGAGGTTGGCATAACTTACTTTAAGTCCAATGGCTTGATAAATTTTGATGGGATTGGTCTTCAATTATTTGTAATTGATGTCATTGTAGTGTGAAAAACTACATAAATTTTATTTTTTTGTGATTAAGAAGAATAATGAAGATATATTCATGATAAGGTACGGTCAACTTTAAAGCTGTTTTCTGGAAAACATGAAATTTTAAAGTTTGGCGTAACCTACAGGTCTAACCGATTGATCAATTTTGATGTAATTGGTCTTAAATTGTTTGTAATTGATGTCATTATGGTGTGAAGAGTTGTATAAATTAAAATTTTTTATTAAATAATAAAATGAGTTGAAAAACTGCATAAATTCATAAAAATTGAAGAAAACGTAGGTTACGCCAAAGCCAAATTTTTTAAACTGACACAACATAAGATAAATTGGGCATAGAGGCTTCTACTAGAGCTCATTTAGTCAGGAATCCAAAATACTTTTAGAATATTATGTGAAAATGTTACTAATTATGATAATTTTTTTGTTTTAGGTGAATGAACATCAAAAAATTTATAGGTTAGACCCCCCTTAACCGAACATTATAACTTATATTTTGTCAGCATTGAAACGAAGGGACATATGCGTGGCCCACCTAAGCACCGATTATGCTACTTGAGACAGACCGTCGAACGTCCTCCAGAAGTCTAATCGCAGCAACCTTTAGATAGACCTGGAGGTCGTCAGCATGAAGAATGAACTTTATGATCTTCTCATTATCCTCGTGTGCTTCACTCGTCCTTTTTATAGCACACCGAAAGAAATTGTATTGCGAAGAAAAACTAGTCGAAAAAATTTGAAACTGTTTTAGTGACACTTATTGCCGATAATTTATCCACAAAAGGTGGATTATTAATCAAAGATCTACCCCCATACTAACGGCAAATTCAACCAGAATAGTGAAACACTTCTACCTCAAATTATTTATAATAATAATTCAATAAATTAAAAATGAATCAATTAAATAAACAATATAACGCTAGCACACCACTAGCTATGTTGTACGCAGCATACGCCATTGTGTATAGCCTTCAGCCATGAGCATACGCTTGCAGCTATTTAATCTATTTCAAAATTAAAATCAAAATTTTTTGACACTACGCCTATGCGCCTGTTTTGCGCTGGTCTTACTCCGCTGGCTTTCCCATCATTCGCGCCTTCTCTTAGCTGAGCGCACCACTCTCGGCTCTCTATCGGCCGTCGTTATTGCAGCTTTACGGCCGCACTCAACTCAGCGTCCGAACTTGGTCGCGCGCTGTCTCTCTCGCACTCACATATTGAAACGATCACACGTGTCGGAGCTATAGCAAGCCCTCCCGGCCTAAGTAAACAAATTCGCGCTGACTTTGAATACACTTCGAGACGTTAGCCTTCTCGATTATAACATTTCGTTTACATTACAGTGTTTCGCTGAAATATTATTTCTAACAATATTTCAAGCTCCCAAATTCAACCTTTTCGGGAGCAGAAATCTGTTCCAAGTTGTAAACATCCAGCTGGATTTCGACCTGGAATTCCACCTGGATATCCAGGTAAAATTCTAGCTGGAATTCCAGCTGCACCTCCTGTTTTGAGACAACCTCCAACTAGATATCCAGGTGGATATCCAGGTAGACATTTGGGAAGTTATTTGTAAATATTGTGGCCACCATAGGTGTTATCATCCGGATGATAACACTTAATTTGGGAGCCTAAGCTAAGTTATTTACATAATAGCGTTTTTTTATTTATTCAAAAAATTGTCAAAACCTAAATAAATAAGCTTAGACCCCCAGATTAGGTGTTATTATCCGGATGATAACACCTATGGTGGCCACAATATTTACAAATTCCTAAAAAATAACTTCCCAAATGTCCACCTGTATATTCACCTGGATATCTAGCTGGAGGTTGTCTCAAAACAGGAGGTGCAGCTGGAATTTCAACTAGAATTCTACCTGGATATCCAGGTAGAATTCCAGGTGGAATTCCAGCTGGTTATTTACAACTGGGTTACTATCTTTGACCTGTGCTAACTATGCTATGCACATTAGATGCACAGGTCAATATCAGATCTTTCACTGCTTTTTACGCGTTGATTCTTACCACTATTATCCGCGCCTAAAACATTTTTTAAACATTTCTCAAATGTTTTGAAATATATAACAACTTTATTTATAAATTTAAGTTTTACAAATTTTTACATAAACAAATGTACTTTTCCTTAACCTATTTCTTTATGGTCGCCGTTCAGCTTTTATCCTTCTCTCCCTATACTAAAATACTTCATTTTCTTACTTGCCTATTCTCGCCCTATTTTACATCTCTTTTTCTTTTCTCTCTCCCTATTTTCTTTCTACTGTCTTTAAACTTTCTTCTTTTTTAACTTTTATAACGAGGGAATTTCACTGAGTGTGGCAGCGACTCGGTAGCTTCCCCGCGTGTATAATTAGGAGGCAAATGACGGTTAATTTTCCGTCCAAATTTTATTAATTACTTTATTCACGATTTTAATAATTCTCTGCAGAGTACAAAATAACTATGAATATATTTTTTCGTAATATTTAGAAGTCATAAGTAAGTTAAACTTGTCGACTCCTGCACATCTTGCAATCCTTAGTCGTTGCACCGGCAACACAGCAAATACCAAACCGAGTGCCCGCGAATTGTGAAACTTCGGCAAGCAAAATTCCAGCCAAGTGAAACACGCGTTAGACCATGAAAAAGAAGTTTGAAAAGAGAAAAAACAATTATTAAAATACCCTACTCTTTTATATCTACTTAGATAAGGATTCGAAACTTTAAAATATTTATATACTAAATTTAATTTACTAGACTAAATTTGATTTAATCTGCTGGAATCATATAACTAAAAAATTTAAAGGCTCATAAAATTTGATACTAACATTCAGGTAGGGGTAAAGTAACATTTACAAATCTCAATTTTACCTTTATTTCCTTAGTCCGAAGGGATAAACAAAATTTACCTGGGTGCAGGTCAACTATGCGACCCAAAAGCCATTACATGGGTGGAGCATTGTCCTCCTTTATTAAGACCATAGTGTCTAACTTGATCTCAGTATGGGTGCCTTTTGTCCATTTTTGCCTTTTTTGTAATTGAGGCAAATATTCTCGCTGCCAACGCTGCCAAAAGTGCTGTACCATTTACTGCAAGTGCTGGTATCGATTCAGTCGAGATTCCTTAATTTCACGTAAGTCGCTTTTTGGTAGACTAATTAAATTTGGCGGATTTGACAGCGCCTTCCCATAATCCTCCAAAGTGCGGTGCTCGAGGTGGGATAAAGTGCCAATTTATGTCTTCACAATTTGCTAAATCAACGATTCGCTGTTTAAAATTATTATTGCTTGAAAGATTTTTTAGTTGTTTTAGCTCATTATAGGCCCCTACAAAATTAGTTCCGTTGTCCGAGTAAATGTTTGCGCACCTGCCGCGACGAGCAACAAAGCGTTTTAAGCAGTTCAAAAATGCTTCTGTAGATAAATCCACTGCCAATTCTATGTGTATAGCCTTAGTTACAAAGCACACAAATATACATACGTAGGCTTTTATTGTTGTACGTGAGCGCGTCTTCTCTTTTATTAAGAAAGGGCCGGCGTAGTCCACTCCGCAATTATAAAACGGGCGTGTAGGTTTCACTCGGGCAGCAGGTAGATTGCCCATCATGGGTCTTATATTCGTGGGATTAGCTCGAAAGCATGTCACACACTTCGATAAGACATTCTTCACTACCCTTTTTCGGTCAGTGGCCAGTACTTTGCTCTTAGTGATATGAGCACGGCTTGACTTCCGGCGTGCAATAATCTACAGTGTTCATGTTGTATTAATAGTTACGTTAATTCATGGTGCGGTGAGAGTAAGATTGGGTGTCTCTGTTCGTAAGGAATATCTGCATTGTCCAATCTTCCTCCTACCCTCAATATTCCTTTATTGTCCAGAAATGGGTTTAATTGGTTTAACTTGCTATTTTTAGAGATATCTGTCCCTTTTTGTAAGTGGGAAGTATCCTCTAAAAATGCCTCTGTTTGTGAGAGTATGATAATATGCTGAGTGGCGTCTCGAAGCTCGTCGGTCTGCATGGTAATAAACCGATTTGGGATCGGTTCATTTCCTACCTGCGGTAGTCCGTCCTTTTTTACCTTGACCGCTGTTTTGCATCTATTGATGAATCTAAGTATAAATGACATTGTCCTAATTAAGTGCGTGAATTATGAGGTACGCTCGAATATTTTTCGATTAAATTCTTTATCTATTTTTATTTTTGAATTATCTGTGCCATTAATTTCTTGTGCGATTAAGGTATGTACGTGCTTCTTTTGCTTCTTTTGCGTCTACATAAAAATCGTCGCAAATCACTTTACTCGCTCGCAGGTATTGTGCCTTATTTTTATGGCCGACCTCCTTTAAACTGCGCGTGGCCAGATATGCTGCCGATGCGGTACCGTAGGTTACCGTATTCAATTCTAATTCTCTGACAGGTAAGGAGGGATCTTCGCGCGATAAGATTCGCTGAAAGCGCCTCTGCTCCTTTTTGATCTTACACTGTCGGTACATTTTATTTATGTCGGCTGATAGTGCGTGTATATGCAATCTAGGTTTCAGTACTGTACAGAAAAGATCTTCTTGGACAACTGGGCCTACATATTGTACATTATTTAGCGAGAGACCTGACGACGTTTTTGCTGATCCGTCGAAGACGACGCGCAATTTTGTCATTGTGCTGGTCTCTTTCATCACTGCATGATATGGTAGGTAGAAGTGCGGTTCGTCACTAGTCGCCTCCAATTCTTCATGAGGTATCTCGGTCATATGGCCGATCTCCTCTTACTCGCGCATAAATTTTTTGTACTGCGCTCGCAATTCCTTATTCCTTGAACGTTTCTTCTCAAGTTGGAAGGGTCTCTTGAGGGCCATTTACCTGGAGCTGCCCAATTGCGAGACCTCGTCCTTGAAAGGAATGCTTACTATAAAACGTCCGTCCGGTTCTTGTTCGGTGGTATTTACGAAGTATTGTTCGCAGTAATCATTTCTTAACTGAAGTGGTGATGCTAATTCGGAGAAACAATTCTCGATCTTCCAAAATCGTTCAAGCTAATTTATTCAACTCATTATTATTTACTAAATTGCATATAACGTTCTCATTTGGGGAAAATTTAGTGTTTCTTGTGACTATCCATCCTAATAGCGTTTTTTGCAGGACAGGATGATTCTTTTTTAGCCTAATTTGTCCAACGCATAAAAGTTCGTAAAATATTCCAGCACCTATTAATAAATCTATGGGCCCTGTTTGGTCATATCCTGGATCGGCAAGTTCGATGCCCTTCGGAACTTCAACTCCTGCTGATTTAATAACTGCGCTCGGCAGATTGTTGCTGATTCTGTCCGCTACTAAACAGGTAATAGTTGTGCTGTATCTAGTAGTCAGCGAATTCATTGTAATTGTAGTTTTGTAACGTATTACCTGACCTCTTTGTTCTATACCGCTGAGAGTAACCCCGGCATTTTTCGTTGTATCTTGTGTAGAGTTTTTTGTTGCCGTGTTTTTCGAAAACTTGCAATACCCTTCTAAAAACTCTATCATATTTTTTAAGGTAAGATTTTCCTTTAGCTGCATGCGCTCGCGTTCCCATTCGCGCTTTATGGTTACGTTTAATTTCGTAGTTAAAATACGTATTATGAAAATGTCACAATGTTCAGTGCCTTGTCCTAACCTTTTTAGGGCCTTTAAATGATTTTTAGTAGTATCGATTAATTGTCGCAAATCTTTGGTTGATTCCTTTATTAATGCCGGTGTAGCGTACAATCCCTCTACATGACGCATAATCAAGACAGGTTCCTCGTTGTAGCGATCACATAATGTCTTCCAGGCTTCATTATAATTATCTTCGGACATACTAACTTCCGCGATTACGTTGGCCGCTTCACCTTTTAGCACTGAATTTAGATAGCTAAATTTCTGAATGTCGTTTAGTGCTTCGTTCTCCTGGATTACCGACTTAAATAGATCTCGAAATTTTATCCATTACCCGAAGTCTCCGTCGAAGTTAATTAAATTCATTTTAGGCAAATTAACGCTTGTTACGTGCGGCGAAGTTTGGTGATTGTTGCTGTTCTCAGCTGTGCGATCAGTTGGGCGCACTGAATTATTTCCTCTAGCCCTTTCCGCTTGCATCTTTGTCTTTCCCATTATGGAAAAGTACGGGATTTCGAATTGTTTGCGATCTGCTGATTCTGCATCAGAGTCATATTTATCCGGATCAGCAAGAACCATATCTTCGATTTTCGTTTGCAATTCTTCATATCTATCTATTAAACATTCCTTATTTTTTATCCACGACTCCATTACGCTCGCGTTGTCAGTTTTACTGGCACCGTCCAAATAATTCGCAAAACGCGTTCATTTGCACAATTCGTCCATTTTGCACAATTATAACGCAAGCTAAGTATGTTTTTAGAAGGATCGGAATAGGTACGGGAAATTGGAGACTTACTATTCTTATTACGTCAACGCAGTATCGTGCGCTGATGCCTCCCGCCGTGCTGTGATGCCGCCGAAGTCCAGGTAGTTAGTGCGCCTTGCAAAGTGGCTGTCAGCAGTCCAATGGCAGCTTGATGATATAGGCTCCTTACAATCAAGTCCAAGTATAAGTTCCAGTACTTAAAATTGCTTGAATGTCCAATCAAAGTTTCGATGAATCACAATTCCACTTAACACTACCGTTCGATTAGTTTAATGTTCTGTCACAATGTCACATTAAGTAAGGCGCCAAAGTTCACTGGCGTTACACCTTATAATATTGTTCAGTTCAAGCACTTATTAGAGAAGTGCCAAATTCACTGGTATTATATTCACTAATGTTCACTTGTATTGTTCATGCTAGTACGATTAGCAGTTATTTTCCGTGTATCCGGCTCGAAGGACCATGTTTTGTGTTGAGGTAAATAATTTCAACACCGTATTGTGTACATTTCAAATACTATTTATTTTAAAGTATAACAAGTAACAATAAATAAAAATAGAGGTTAGTGAATATAAAAATGACTACATGACAAGTCGGTCCGAACGCTGCGGAGTAGCGTCAGAGAATGTTCTGTCCGTGCATCCGGGTGAGGATGCACGGCCACGGAGGTGCGTAGCGGCGTCGCCGCCGAACGGCAAAAAGGTCTTTTATGCCATGACCTGGGTGCAAGGCTTATGCCTTTTTTTCTAACTAAAATGCGCTCCTCGGATTTTGTTAATTACTAACACATGTTAGAAGTTTGCAAAGGACTATAACAATAAAGAACAGCCCGTTTGCCGCGTGGGCTCTTGATGCATCGGTTCATCGTAAATTTAAATCTTAAATGTATGACGCGTTCAAAAAGGGACATAGAAAAAACTATAAGTATTCATGTGAAAAGCGCTTTGCTGAAGATAATAAAATTTCTGAGTTTCGCATACAGATGCTTAAATCTAAACAGATCTTTTAAAATGCTTATATATCACGGCGCACGGCCGCGCGTCATAGACAAGTATAGCGTCTGCTGGGCTCGCGACCGTGTGACTATATACTTCTAATTTGCCATTTACAAAATCATGTATCTCATATCTTTCAATTGAACGGCTATATCTAAAAGATGTGCACATCGCATGAAAGATATTGTAAAATGCAATTATGTACAAAAAGAATCATGAAAATCTATCCATTGAGTGCAAAGAAAAAGCCTTTCAAACTTTTTTTAGCCCCATTTCATCACTAAGAAAATTATCGGTTTTCTCACGCCCTCTATAGTATGTGCTGTTCTTCTGACGCACTCTATAGTATATTTTCTTCTCATTTTTTCAATTGCGGCTTCGTCAATGTGCGGAGTATGTAACAAAATATTAAATTTTGACGATGCTATTCGTTGCAAAAACTGCTACCTGACAATACACGCAGATTGCGGCGAATTACTTCTAGTTGGAACTTTTGCTAGTCTTTTCAAAAAAGATTCCGAACCTTATATTACAGGTACTAATAAGTCAACAGCCCTTATCGCATCTAATATTATTATAAACATAAACAACGACCAGACTGAACAATCATCAGTTCAAAAAACTCATTCAACACCAAAGAGTTATCAGAATAAATAACCAGAAGATGTACAGCAATAAAGTGATAATTCACTGGAAATTGCAGATGATGTTATTCAGAACTGTCCTATATATTATAGATATTACAATAGATGTTACAAGGCTATTGTATTGTATGATAATATTGTGTTATCTGGTTGCTCAACGATGTTTAAAGATTTTGTAATATGATTGCAAAAAGATATTAAATAAAAAACTATTGATGAATGTTTGAAGCTAAATATGGATGAGAGTGATGGATATATTACTGTAAGTTTTTTTTCTAATCAATTGCATCAAACATAAAACAAGTTATAAAAAGACATATTTTTTAGCCAAAACCAACACATCAGAAACAACTTTTCGCTGTTTGGTATGGAGGTGTGTTTGTCATACTAAGGCTGATTATCAAGAACATGGTCCAGGAATCTGTGGGTACAATCCTGTGTTTAGCAGCATAATATAAAATTATTCTTTCTACACTGAAAAAAAAGTTCAGGTGCGTTAACCGAAAACTCCGGCAGTTTTGACGTATGCTCTCAAGTAAACGGTGTTCGGTTACCCTACTGACAATACCCATGTGGTCCCCGACATGGTATCCCACGTGGAATCCCACATGGAATCCCAGGTGGGGTTCGCATGAGATCCCAGGTGAGAAATTAATATGGGTTCCTATATGGAATCCCACATGGGATCCCACATGTGGCCCATATGTATCCTCCAGATTAATTCACATTTTTGTTATAAAAGTTAATTAGATTTAATTATTAGAATAATACACTAATTAATGAAACAAAAAAAAAGTGGATCATACCAGGATTTGAACCTGCTACCTTCAGATTACCAGACTCTTACTTTACCATTCGACCACAGTAGCTTCTGACCACTTCAGATAATTCTGATATATATGAACTCTGTATAAATAGTTGTACATAGAAAATAGTTCTGTAAGTAGTAGTATATATATTCTAAGTAGAAACTATGTTAAGAATAAAAACAGGTCCTGAATATTATTTTTTTTTTTTTTACATTAATTAGTGTATTATTCTAATAATTAAATCTAATTAATTTTTATAACAAAAATGTGAATTAATCTGGAGGATACATATAGGCCACATGTGGGATCCCATGTGGAATTCCATATAGGAACCCATATCAATTTCTCACCTGGGATCCCATGCGAACCCCACCTGGGATTCCATGTGGGATTCCACGTGGGATACCATGTGGGGGACCACATGGGTATTTTCAGTAGGGTATGGCAACCATAGAGCTACAGTCAGCATAACTTGAGAGCCCAGGCAGTATTTGCCTGGCAGCAGTAGCAGAGTTTACGGGTCACTTACAACGCTAAGTTGACCGTATTCTCATGCAAAAGCTGCATGAGGCACCCGTAATTCTTTTCTTGCACTTTATTATTGAACGATTCGCATATTAATCTTAATATGATACGGGATCGAGATGCGGCTTCGTTAGAATAGTACATTATGACACTGTTGTGGAAGGTGATTATTTAATATAAATAAATAATCATCTTACACAACAGTGCCATACAGCATTTTATCGCACGAGACCAGAAAAAAAGCTGCGAAGGTCGGATTTTTAGGTTAGAGTGCGATAATGATATTTTCGATTGCACTACACCTGAGCTTATATATTACTTAAAATCGCGATTATTGCAACGCTTTGTTTATTTTGAAATATTATTATATGATTATACGCATAAAACATTTCATATATCTTATGTGCATATAGAAAATTATCGAGGGATGTATTCTGAAAAAATATTTTCAACTATGTCTTACTTTAAGAATGAACACTCCATAGATTCCTAATTATAATAATAATTAATAATAACCTAACCTACACAAATACCT
>UELU01115379.1:0-15942 GCA_900490025.1 Megastigmus dorsalis | reverse complement strand
CCAATCCCTTATGTATCTAATGATTTGTCGAGAGCAGAGCGTGATATCGATTACTTCCCTTCTTACCTTGTTAATGAAAGTTGGTTCATTACCTTGATTGATGATCTCCAAGTTGGTGCTGGCCAGGTACTCCAGAAGGGCCCTGCCGCGGCTGTTGGTGTCTGAGCTTCCCCACATCAGATGATGCGAGTTGACATCACATCCAATCACGAGCGGCAGCGCCCTCTCCTCACAGTACTCTACCAGATTGCTTACCTCTCTTGTAGTGTACCAAATAACTTGGAAATAAAAATTGGTGAGCAGAAGATTTGTAGAGTTGAAAGTTGTAAATATTTGGGGGTAATTTTGGATTATAATGTTAAATGGGATAAACATATTGAAAATATTGTAAGGAAAGTTAAATATTTATTATTTGTTTTTTACAAGTTGGCAAAAATCATGGATACAAAAACATTGTTAATGATATATTATGCGCTGTTCAATAGTATCATAAATTATGGAGCTATAGCTTGGGATGGAATAGATAAAAATAGCTTAAGACCTTTACAAAATTTACAAAATCGTATTCTGTGTATAATATTTAAGAATAAATTTGTTACAATTAGCCGTCCAATGAATATCGAACAACTGTTTATTCTGGAATCTCTTATATATCATTATGATGAACTTAGGAATAAAGATTTAAATAAACAATTAATACCATGAACAAAAATCTTCAAATACCAAAAATTAGTAAAAAGGTTAGCAATAAAAACAGCTATGTTTTAAAGATTTAAAGAACTTGCAATGTAATAAAAACACTCTAAAGAAAAAGTTTAGAGAATGGATTATAAAAAATTATTAAAATATTAGAGATTTATTTATGTTGATATGTAGTGAAATTATTTTAAAGAACATATATAACGTTTCAGTTATTTTAGTTATAAGTCAGTTATGTAAGTTTTTGTATGTATGTACTTTTTTGTACCAGGCCTACGCTGAGGTAATCTCATTTATCTATAGTAGGAAATCTATGTATTTTTCTGGTCTCAATAAATAAATAAATAAATAAGTAAAATTTTTAAAATCTTTTTAAAATCTTTTCTTGCAAAGCATATTTTTGAACAATTCTAAAATATTTTAAAATGTTTTGAAACGTTGATAAAATCTTGTTGCAGCGTTCTAAAACCTTTTCGTATATTCAGCATTCTTTAAGACAATAAAATACTTTTATAGCATTTTCAAATATTATAAAACATTTTGAAATTATTGTAAAAATGTTTTCTAAAAAATATTTTGTGTGCCTAAGACATACGAACTTTTAAAAATATTTTAATAATATATTTGAAATAATTACAGAAATATTTCATACTTTAAAATTTTTTTAAATATTTTTATAATATTTTTGTGCTATTAGGGTAATAACGAGTTGCCTACTGATGTAATGACTCTTAAATGTACATCTCAAAAAATTCCTTTTTATCGGTAGATTCAGGTCTTTACTGCCATTATGGTTTAGAAAAAGGTCTCCTGACGATTACATGAAAACTCTTGATGAAAGAAATATTACTAAAGATATGGGAAAATCCACGGAACTTTTCATTTTTTTTATTTTGGAATATACTTTGTTCTAAGTGTTAGAGCATAAAGAATTTAAGGAACATATTTTACCAACACATATCAAAACATTTATTTTTACATCAATAATAGAAATGTGATTGACAACTTACAATTAAGATGTACCTCAAGTTAGCAGGTAAGGAAAATGATAAAACTTTGTAGTCGCTGTGCCCAGCAAAATATTTTTTGATATCTGGAAAGATGTTCTTAAACGTACTCCAATTGCTGGCGTCAAATGGAACACCGAAGCTGTCTAAACCTTTTAGAAATACTATCGGTTGATAGGCGATCGTTTCTTCTAAAACATCACTGTACTGTAGGCCAGACACAAGCCTCTTTGAACACGACTTGTTTAAATAGTACGTGGTATTAAATATTGGGTGTAGACGTTCACAACTTTCGCACTGTCTGTCCGTCTTTTTTGAATGTCTACTGGTCGATTAATTGGGAGCGAATGATAGTCGCTCTGATTATATATGCTCTGCATGAGACATTGGTGGTGGTGGAATGGTGGCGCGCATGTACGATGACTAGCTCCGGTCAAGGACTATATCAATGACATCTTAGAACTGCAGTTTTGCAAACAGTTGACGAAGCAGCATTCTTGTACTGAACGTGAGCTCTAGCTATCGTATCGTTTTTCTGCAAGTCGGTGGAAAAATTGTCGAGAATATTCTGGAAGCCTAACCCTGAACTCATGTAATGCAAGAACATTATCCAAAATTAGCCGCACACGTCAGACATATCACTTTGCAATTGTGTAGCATTCCATCGGTATTGTTTACAATTTTTTCGTAAGCGATTTATATGATCCTGTATAAATGGCGGTATACCGTAGCTATCAAAATACAAAGCATGTCCAGACACGTCGACGTAAACACTGACCCATTGCATACCGGGTTTCGTATGACTATCGGTATTAAAAACAAATGCGGTCGGTTTCGTCCACACCCGCGGGATCTGATCGGCCGAGAAGTCACCCACAGTATGCGATGGAATCATCGATAAATGCTTCAGGGTTTCCAGGCTGTTCATCGCAAAGCTGCGGCGGTATTGTATAAGTAAATTCTGCGTAAGATTGTGGCTCACGCATATTTAGCCAGAGTTTCAATCTATAAACATTAGTTAAAGCACAAGTGTATTGAAGATATTGGCTTTTTAAGGCGTGGTGAAGACAGTAGTTATTGGTCCACGGCAACTTGGTACATGATGGGCAATCATTATCGTACTCCAAATTAATAATCTCCCGTGATGTTATTTTATGTAATGTCAGCCACTTTTCCTTACCTCGAACCTATATTTTCCTCACTTTTCTCGTAACGTCTTTCAGAGTTCTGTACAAAGCTTTAAACGTTATCTCCTCCTCAAAGTAGTCGAGGCCATGATGATGCTGTATCAGCCACTCATTCTGCTTCCGAATTTCTTGACTTAGGCGGATGATTGGATTTGCTGGCGAGACAACCCAGTGAGCACTGAATTCACCTTTTAAAGCCACGATAGCTATTTCTTTAGGCGAACAGATGTTTTTATTGTCTTTGACGAATTCAATATCTACTACGAGATCCATCCTTGCCGTCCAAGCGCTTGAGGCAAACTGTCGTAAACGAGAGTTAAAACAGCGTGTTGTACTATGACAGCAACATCTGGAGTCGTCTTTTCAACCGTTAAAGTCCACGATAGCTTGGCGCGAAGAATCTATTTACAAGATATTGTCATATTCAGCATACACGATACAATTCACTGTGCTACTCAGCGGATCACCGAATCTCACTTCAAATCTAACACTGCCGTGTTTCATCAGATTCCAATGAGTGCATTCATTAGCCGATAAATCGGGCATCAAATCAAATGCAAAAAGACAGTAGCCGTTAGGGTATGCTTCACGGCTAATCTCATTTCGCTCGTTGAGAAAATGAACACCGGTATGGTATGCATCGATGTATATCTTATTCTTCTTGAAATCAGGTTGTAATGCTCTCGAGGATACTTGCACGTCGTCGATATATAAGCACAAAAAATAAATATTAAAATTTTGAAAATTAAATGGATTAAGAGTTCGTTCACCATTGTAAGCTTTTTTTTCAACAAAATCGACGATTATCCGTTTGGGCAACTGCCCCAATATCACATTATCCAAAGTTTCACGGTGAACACCACTGTGCATTGTTAGAGCCTTGACTTCCACTCGTGTAAGCGGATATTTAGCAGTTGTTTTTGAAAGTGCCTTACTGTGAGCGAGAAGCATGCCGGGGCTTATTTTCACACGTCTAACTAAAAAATTGGCCTCCTCGATGTGAATACCCATGAAGCCCGCAGGATCCATCAGAGAAAAACTGTCTCGAGATCTTAGATCTTACTAAACGAACTCTAACCTCTACACCATTCAGCAGCAGCTATTCTTGATTAAAAACGTCGGAGTGAAGATTGCCGATCATGTCAATCGATTTCTTAGCAGATAAAAGTCTACGTTGAGCTACGAGACCGAGATTCTCGTTGTTCGTGTCTTCTATTTTATCAGCTATGTCAGCTGTCCATAAAACACTCGTCAAGTGTGATGCCTTTGCAGCAGGTCCGTAATTAAGCAGTGTCTCGATATATGCTCTGTAGGCATATGTATTAGTCGGTGGTGACACAGGTTTTTGATTGAAAAAGACATCGATCTGATGGAATAGCGAGTGCATGAAATTGTTGACAAGTGCAGCGCGATTCATTAAAGCCTCGGAACCCTCGGGTAAAACATCTTCAATAGTCGTACATCTAAGAGGTACGCGTAAACTGAGCATGGAATGAGCAAGATCAATGTACTCCTCGCCATTCCCCGGTATTACAAATTCTATTGGCGAGTCATCGGTTAACGATTATATAGGCTTATACTGCACCCAATGTGAGCCCTCAATCGTTATCTGAATAGGCGGAAGTCCAAACAGGAGTAAGTCAGATTTTAGACATTCGCGCGATTGGGTGTGTAGGAAAGCCATTCTTATTAACCAAAAATGTTTCTTGTAGATCGATTACTGCTCTTCCTCTTCTTCTTCTTCCTTTTCTCTTTTATCACGAGTCCCTTTGGCGTCTTTTTATTCCTCTTGACACGGGTGTTTGCGGTGCTCAAGCTCTGAAGTCAATATAGTAGGGCACTTTATAATCGGACCCCTCCATTAATTTATCCAGCTTTTCTTCGGCCTTTCTCTTGAGACTCTCGCCATACTCTCTCACACGGTTGCGCAATGATTCTCTAAGCGGTGTGTTATGGGTAGCAGCATCGGACATAACATTCATACCTGTACATAAAACCTCTTTACCAACAGCCTTAGCTCCACGGCCGAGGAGTGGGAGAACTCTACGGAATATTCCAGGGAGAAAAAAACCGATGCCACCATGGCCTTTTTGGTAGGGCGAGCCAGCATAGATACGGCAAATACAGCCACCACCCCGACTTATTACCCCACCACCGCCTACCTGCATGTCAAAGTATTCCTCGTAGCGACTCATCTTTACTCTATACGTTTAAAGTGTAGTGTAGCCGTCAACGTACCGTAATCGAATGGTATTGGTTCGCCAAGTTGATCTCTTATATCTATTTCTATCATACGAAATATATTGAATAGCAAAGGTAGGTACACAGAGGGTGAGAAATATTTTATCATTACCCCACCATATGTGTAATTATCAAAGTTGAGAGAAACAGCTTTAAATAGGCGCGATTGAACGTCTCCCGTCATATACGACTTCAAGATGTCGCTGTAGAGCGTCAGCATTGTAGGTAGACCACTGGAGAGATTGGCTGGCCGATCGCTAATTATTGGTTTATCAACGACGATTATTTTCATTAATCTTTTCGACAGGGATAAATTGTGTTCCAGCTGGCTACAACCAGACTCTGTACAAATTCGGCAAACCGTTCGACCTCAAACTTCAAATGATTTTTTACACTGTCCAGACTATTAATTTCGTCTATGAGAGTTTTGACATCTTCATAAATACCAGGTCTTATAAACGATGCTGAAGCTCTAGACTCTTCAGCAAGCGTCTTATTGGTGATTGTTTGATGCTGAGGTATACACTCGAGAAACACGATTCTATCGGCCAGTGTTGGCGGTATATGCTGAAACGTAAGAGGAACTTGAATCTTTGTAAGGACAACTGCCCACACGCCGTGCAGCTGTAATTGCTGTGGTAACTGTGTGACAAAGTGGGTCGTTGTGTTTTCAGCAAAATAATCCATGCTGTTATTGCTAGGCAATGCGATATAAAATTGATCTCTCATTTTTGTTTTAATTTTTAAATGCGCTAACCCTGACCCAAGCATTAAATTTGTCGGGGTATCCTTTCCAATGAACAAAATACTCCTTTGCCCGACCTTTACCTCTAGTTTTTAAAAATTTTTCAATTTCAAACGCTGCTTTGTTCAAATCTTTTTTAACTCGCGAGAGCTCCTCCTCGTAGAAAAAAACGTCAATATCCTCGTTTGCCAAATCTTTCAAAATGTAAACCGGAGGTTGGCGTGTTAATGAAATTCTTGCAATTTTGACAGCTCCAACGTCCAACCGCCCTCGTAGCCTTTCGCGAAAACGTTCCTCGCTCGACTGACCCGCACCAAGTCACCCACACTGTATTTAGCCTGTCTCGGTTTGACGCTGCCGTAGCATAAATTTAAATTTTGTCATACTTCTGCAGCATTGTACAGTCACGGATGCGAGAGTCATCTTAGTGGCGGAATGCCTGGTATGGTTGTAGGCTTGCAAAAGTTGGGGTAAAACGTCAGTGTATCTTCGTGTATTTTTCTGCGTAAAATAACGCCACATACGTTCTTTTATAGTTCTTATGAATCTCTCAACAACAGCTGCCTTCGTATCGGGACTCCGTACAACCCTAAAATTTATTTCCATTTTTTTCAACAATTCCTGCATCGCTGATCCAACAAACTCCTTTCCTTTGTCCGATTGAATTCCTAGCGGTTTCCTCTTATTACTCCTGGCTAAAATTCGTTGAAAGCCGGTAGCAACACTTTTTGCACTCTCGGTCACAATAGGCTCGATCCATGCATACTTGCTGAGAACATCGATGACAGTGAGAAGATAGTTGTAGCCATCGTTGTAAGACCTTATCGATCTCATGTCCATCAAGTCGACTTCCCACACATCGTCAAAATTGCCTACGTTATAGCATATTCGAGGAAATCGATGTCTCACCTGCTTGTGTAACTTGTAAGCATCTTGGGCTTCGAGCCAATCGATCACATTTTCTCTATGACATTTTTTGCGTGTAGCGTGTAAAATCTTATCTGCACCGGCGTAGGCAGTAGGTTACGGGAGGCCATAATAAAGCTGTTCAAACATCCTACTTATTTTTAGTTTTTCTTATCTTTTAGAGATTTATTTTTCTTCTTGCTTTCTTGTTTCGAAAAAAGAATTTTTCAAAAGTTATTTTACTGACCATACAATAAGCGGTCATCATTGTAAAAGTTCGTTCGTCGGGTGGTGTCTCTTTGAGCAAGCATACGTGAAAAAGCACGCTCGGCCAGTATACGATCAGCCTTTTGACGATTATTCTTTTTCTTGTCACTGTACGCATGATCATGCTCTCGACAGGCATCATCTAGAGGATTGATCCCCACCTCACCACGTTTGAGTCGTTCTGCCAGTTTGGTGCCCGGTCCACAAAATTTATAGCCGGGAACATGCATCTCAAACGGCAGCAAATCAATCAAAGAGTCTAGAGCACTATTTTTTTCCCCCTCGTCTACGAAACTATCGTTTTTGTTTTCTTCGCTTTTTTGAATTTGCTACTCATCCGACGCCATGATTGAGCAATTTGTGGTGTCGGTGTAAGTTTCTTTCGCCTCCGAGTTACAGCTCGCTCACTGACACTGTCAGCTGTCAGTTGCGAGTGAGAAGAAGAAGAAGATGATGCTGGCGAAGCTGCTAGATTTGGAGGCTGCGCCACAATTTCGGGCGATGAAATGTTGGACGATGACGTCGAGCCTCTAATATGGTCTAAAACGCGTTTATTGCCAATGTATTCTTGAGGTATGAGCGCTTGTCGGAGCGCCATCGCAAACTGACGATGACCTCTGGGTAGAGGTATTTTTTGAGCTCGCATAGCATCATTCACCAGGTCAATAATGTTTGCCCCCTCAACAGGGGCGCCATCTATGGCCACGCTTCCGTTACGGTCCCACACCATATTACCTGACCTGCGCAAGTGCAGCATAAGTCGTGCAGCATTCGTAAGATATTTTTGTGGAAGGCTTTCGACGATATACTCGTCAGTTCTTATCTCATCCTCCTCTCGTTGACGCTACTCGTCGACATAGCCATCGTTGACCGTACTCGGAACAGTCACATTGCCTTTGTCGTCCTCTGAGAATTTTCTTTTCGACGAATCCTCCTCAGCACCTTGAAATTGAAGATAGTGTTCTAAAACCTGCTTATACATTGACAACTTCTCCCTATCGTCTTTGCAGACTGATGAGTTCAATATATCGTTCATTTCGGCATCCAGTCTGCTGGAGTGAGTGAGAGACGAATGCGGTCCAAACTCTCTTGACGTATGAGAATAATTTTTTTCGCGTGATCCATTACTGTTACTACTGTTGCTACTATATCACGAGATATGCCAATATGGTTCCGATGAGAAGAGTCAGTAGGGCGGGCAGGAATCCGCCACGTTGTACAATTAATTGTTTCTTCCTGCGTAAGCTTTCACCCGTATTAGCTAATTGTCGTAGAACACAGATGTGTTTGCGTAATTTACTCTTGGGTGTTTTGGTGAGTGGTACGTTACCGTGTAAGACATTCAAAGCGCATTCGCAAACATGACGAATTAATATCGGGTCTGCTTTGCGTAACAAGATGTTCCTCTGTTGTTTATCTAGATGATACAAATCCTGCAGAATTGCAGCGTATTTCTGTCCAAACGGATCTCGACAAGTTTTCGGAGTCATTACAGTGACACAACTGGAACATGGTTTTCAGAGTCGCGGCCTTTTATCTTCTTTCGACCCACATATACGTACTTATACTCGTCGTCGGGGAATATACACGTACGAAAGCGAAAAGTACCGAGCGTGTCTTGCTTGAGATCGTGTAAGTGATACCCAAACGGTCGACAGGTGGCGTCTCAGTAAGCTTCCTACAGAAATCGTGGATCTTCCGGACATTATTGTCGCGAAAGATGCTGAATTTGACTGCGATCGCGCAAGTTTCTAAATAATACTATATACTGCGCGTTCAGCGATATATCTCGCTGGCCTTTTCTCTGATGAAAGATATTCTGCGTGATAATTATGACACTAAGATTATTGTGATGGCTGCCTTTTGTAAAGAGATTGACAATCGCCCCGCCAGAGATTCACGCATAAGATCGTCGATGATGAGTAGCTTGGGTCTCGGATCGTTTGCCCACTCGCCAGATTCTGGAACACCTTCGCGAAATTCGACATTTTTACCAAGCTCCTTAAAGCCGGGCTGCTACTCGCTGTAGTAGAGAATTGTGAGCTCGAAACGAGTGTCGCTCATGCGATCGCTGTACTTTAAAATTTTTTCACAAACTCCGATTTGCCACACCCTGTCGGGCCGGCGCACATAGACGTCCACGGATGCTTCCACCGTGTATCCATAACTGACTGACTAAGGATGGCGGCCGCTCATACTGCAGTACCACTGCCCGAGGTGCTGATGACCGCGGTGGGGGGGCCCCCGGGCCCGCTCACGACTCGCGTCGAGCGCTCTCGGTCCGCAGCTCGCGCAAGCGCACAAAAGAGCTAATCTCCCTCTACTCATCGCGGATCAGCGCTTCTGATCCGCGGCTCGCGAAAGCGCACGGATGAGCTGATTTACGCAGCCGTCGCTAATGAGCGCTTGAGATACGCACAAGCGCACAAATGAGCTAATTCCCCTACTTACCGCTAATCAGCACTTGTGATTCGCGGAAGCGTACGAATGAGCTGATTCGCGCATCCGCAGTTAGCGAACACTTCGGATACGCGGCCGCAAGTCTATTAGCGCATGCGCCGTGCAGTGAACTGGTTCTCTCCCCACTCTATCTCTGTGACCAATCAGATTACAGTAGTGTTTCGTTTGTGTAACCGTACGGGTAGCTCTCCGTCAGTCCGACGAAGCATCTTTTGCTGTAGACAAGACAGTGAAAGCTACTGAACTGACTGGCATGGTCTTATACCTCCATCCGACGTATAGATTTTCGTCATTGACTTCTGCACTGGTAAGTAACTCCATCAATCTTTGTGGCTCTGTAAACACCTCCGTTTTCGGCATATTTTCGCGCTGCGCAAACTTTTCCCACAACGAGTTCAAACATAGCTTTGCCACGGATCGCAGACCCGCATTAAAACATATTTCAGATCAAGCTTATACCCTCATATTGTTCGAGGAATTTTACGTATGCGTTTTTATCCTCGTCCGTGATACAGTCGAGCGGATAGCCAGATGCCAGTGTTTTCTGTTAAAAAAACTTGTCAATATATTTTGAAAATATCCCCCCGCTTTGTGTTTGTGAACTATATTGGGTCATCTCGTATTGCCATATTTCATACACCTTCATAATAGTGTAGCCTAGCTCCACAGCTTTTTTAATTTCTTCCGAAACCCACGTACCTTGCAAAATCCGGTCTTGTGCATTTTCGTGAGGACAATCATCTTGTAGTATTTCCTCGCAGCATGTACGACACAGCGGAAGCAATAATTTACCGTGCATTCTAGCGGGTAGAACCGGATGATATAAATTTCTCGGCGGTAGCACGTCGCACATGATAAGGCCAAAAACGCTCGACATATCGTTATTTCGCCCTATGATTTTTTCACCTCGCGTGCGCCAACATACAACTTTGGATGACCGGTTGGGTTTTTTCCACGCTTACAGATGTACGGGTATAGCGAGCACACGTCCACGTATTTTATTTTTTCATCATCTCGATATTCGTACATTTTTACAGTATTACCTGTCCGACCTCCAAAAAATGCTTCGCGAGGATCCAAGGGTTTTCTGTACACAAGATCGACATTATTTTCCACAAAATATTTCATTTCTCCGTTCCATTCCAGCTCTATATCGTATGTGCATTCCCACATCTCGATCAACTGGTAATTATTTGCGATAATTTTTTCAGAGGTGGTACAAGTTTTTTCGTATCTGTCATCCATCGAGTCGTCGTCAGCCAAAACATCGTCGCGATTTATTCTGTAACACCGAGGACAACCATGCCAGTAGCAGCCGTGAAATTGAAGAACGATCCCTCTATGATTATCGTCTTCCTCGGGTTCACAAAATCCGTCTACAGGAATGTTCTCGGGTAGTCTTCTTTCGCGACAGTGACCGGTGTGCTCCATTTTGCGATTTAGCACTCTTTGCTCCATCCAGTATAGCCACTGGATAGCTTTAATCGATTGATTGTCAGCTCTTCTATAGCCACCGACAGGCACGATACCGATCTGTTTTTTCTTTAAAAAAATTTTTCTAAACTCCCGCATACACGTGGAAGCTATTGTCGTGCACTCGTCAAAAGGATCCACTGCGCATTTCATAAATGTTTCTCGGAAAGCTAAGTACGCCAATCTCAGTATCTTGACATCTTGTTCACAATATTTAATTATTTCATCCTGAAAATTGAACACATATTCACTAGCTGTTTGCTCGCTGTACCACTCTAAAAATTTTTCTCGATCTTTAGCACTCATAGAGTCAGGCGCGTACATATTTATAGGTGGTAGTGGACCGGTGTAAAATGGATTTTCTGGTGTATTAAATAAATGGGAGAAAGTACCTTTTTCAATTTCCAAAAGTCCGTAAGCTTTTGACAAGCTACTTAAAGGCATGTGAAAAAAATTCAAACTATCGATAAACTTTAAATTCAAAAATTCCATTAAAATAATTTCTGAACCATTCAAGATTTCTTGCGGCTTTTCGCGATCACTATGTTTTTCTACCAGGTATTGAAAATAAATTGACCATCGAAACCTTGGGAGTAATGTTCGATGCATATCGTCTTCTTAAATTTTTTACGTTTAGGTAGAGCTAAATCAATCAATTCTTTCACCGGATTTATATTAAACACATACTCT
This sequence comes from Megastigmus dorsalis, assembly GCA_900490025.1. Lineage (NCBI taxonomy): Eukaryota > Metazoa > Arthropoda > Insecta > Hymenoptera > Megastigmidae > Megastigmus > Megastigmus dorsalis. The sequence continues at coordinate 4,267 of UELU01115379.1, read as the reverse complement.
CTAATACCACAGTGTTCGCATCTGTTGGATATATCTGTATCGTCGAGACAAAAAGTACACGCTTGTTGTACTACGCACAAATTTGGAACGTCTATTTCTTTCTCTTCATCACCCAGCACAGATACGGACTGCTGCTCCTCGAAATCATAAAATAAAAATAATACATTTTGTTTTTGTGTGCCATCTTTGATCGGTTGTACGAAACAAAAATGACCTACTGGTAGTCGCTCCTTGCAAATATTACAAAATGATACACCGCAGATATGCTTTACCCCACGATTAATCATTCTTACAGTTTTACAGCAATTCGTACAAATTTTGATCTCGTCGCATACAGATAACGGCTTTTTAACTAACTTCTTTCTTAAATGGTTTTCATAATATTCATAACATTCCTGCTACACCCACTAAGTTAAGTATCGGTTGCTAATGTCTAGTAGCCTCGTAGTACATAATTCGAAGTACGTGCAAAACTTTTTTATAGGTGTCAATTACATATCTCGTACCGTCGATAATAGACGTATCCCCGCGGGCAAAATTTCTAAAAGAATACACAACTATAGCTATGACTTTCTGAGCGAGAGACATCTGAAACTGATGAATTTCTTTGAGTCCACAACCGGTCGTTGATACACTGACTTTTGCCAAATTAATAAGATCTTGAGCTGCTTCTTTCTGCACTCGGCTATTTTGTCTTCTGGTCTGATTCCAATACTCGTGTAAAATACCTGAACGCAATTGTCCTCTAACTGCGTGAGCACAAGCAGTAACCAGAGACCGCGGTAGACACATATCATGAGTGTTTCTTATAGATACAATCGAGCGTTTCCGCACAGACTCCTCGGTTAAGCGCACACGTCCACGATCTGATATATTGTTTATCACACTACATTTTATCAATAACGTATCGTCTATATAAAAATCCGTTGCACTTTGCGCAGCACTGAAAAAAATATCCCACAATTCCACTACGTGGAAATCTTGAATTGGTCGAAAAGACATCCACAAGGGTCCGTGAATGAGTCTTGCTGATTCAATAGTAATACCTATCAAGTCTGTAGGCTCATGACTACGACAAAGATTTTCGTGCAGATCAGACAGAGCGCTCTCTAATCACTCGTAAATGTTATTTTCGGCCGGAGGAGTGACAATTCGTCTTACGATCTCGACCCCTTCTAGGCCAAATCGTCGATAGTGTCGCGAAGAGGTGCTTTCAATGGTGAAGTGCTGACCTCGACCTCTCTGTAAAACCATATCTGAAAATGTACAGTTTTGAATATTTGTAAATTAAAAAAAAATTAAAATATTCAATAACCATGTATTTACCGTTCTCTTCGGCTGTGTCGGTCTCGGATGAATCTGAGTTGGAAGACGATGACGAAGAGCTGCTATTGCTGGTAGATGAATGAGACTCACTGCCTGAGGCTACGTCACCATGCACATCGTTTGCTACTAAGTTCTCTGCACCGACTAGCTGAGGTGCAGGACCTGCAGGAGACTCGTTATCTGCATCGTTGTGAGCTGATATCGAAGCCATTGCATTGTCCTGCTGGGGTATCTCACACTGCATAATTACCTCATCGCCTTCTTCGTCATCCCACATCTCTCTAATCACTATCAAATGTGCAAGAAATCATTTATTGATTTGCATATAACTTTAACTTTTTTTCTCGTATGTATAAAACAAAATAATACTTACGATGACGATGAAGTATACGCCTAGAGCCAGGATGACTTTGAAGGTTCCGTCTTCGTATCATATTCACCACGACATCGAGAATTTTTTTTTTTTGAATAATTGAAACTATTAATATTGGTATGCATCGAGACAAAATTTAATCTTTTTAACAAAATTTCCGTCGATAAAGCTTCCACGTTGCTACGCCTTATTAAGTTGAACAGTGATCGAACGTTATTGTCACGAGACATAGCTATTCGAATCACGCATTTGAGAACACCGAGCACGTGAATTGTCGACGGTAAATCCATGATTAACCTAGGTAGCTTGATGTAAAACTGGTCTAGAGAGACACTATGGGCAGATTGATGTAAAACTGCTCTATTTATACATCCTCGATCGTTAGCACGAGGAGGGGATTATACAAAGAAGTCATTACGAGTCGAATAAAAGAGAAAGAGAGAGAGAGAGAGAGAGAGAGAAAGAGAGAATATCCGATTTAATATTGTCCCCAACGTCAGAAATGTGCAATTTTAATAAACATTTGCTCGTGCAGATCTCGAAGAGCTTATATGTAAAAAAATATATAACTCTATTATGTTTTAACTCAGTTTCTCATTGCATTGCTTTTCTGAAGTCGACATACATCTTAAAAACATTTAATGCAGACAACAACACAAAGGGTATTATCTGTCTCGCGTATGCCTTTCCTATGACATCAGCGACGAGCTCCGAGACACCCTATACTATCTCTCTCTCGCGCTCTTCGGTATCGCGCGTTATTAAAAAATGCTGACATTAGGTAAAAGTTTTAGAAAATTTTACGAGATGTTCTTGAGTAGTCAGTCGTCGTTCGGACTCCTTGTACTATGGACGGATTACCCTTTCATGAGTGTGAGGAGTCTTTATTAAATTTTTTCCACCGCTACCGGTCCAGTGACGATGAGTCACTATCGGAAGCCACGGGTGCGCGTTACCTGGCTCTCTTAAAAAAAGATAAATATCTACATTTGTGCAATAGCGGCAGTGAAAATTCGGACCTGGACATCGAGTGCGTCTCCGATTGTGAGTTAAATAATAGTATTGTACAGCTCAGTGATAGTGCAAACGTGAACAGTGACATTATACAGTGTACCAGTAGTATCAGTAATGTGGACAGTGACAGTGGCATAGAGGTTGTAGGATTGAAAACGTGAACATTGACATTATAGAGTGTGCCAGTAGTAACGTTAATGTAGACAGTGAAAGTGAAAGTGATGTGTGTGCTGTTGATAGGCCCGAACCGCAAATATCAAGAAGAGACAAGTGCGTGAGTTGCCTCATTAACTATTACAAAAAAAAATCATCTCACGCCTTGGCGTTATTGTTTTTGCTGCACGGGTTGGGTTTGCCCCAAGTGCATCAAAACTTGTAAATTTACGTCTGTCTGTTTTATTAAACACGATCGGTGTGCTAAAATGCGCATGCTAGAGAAGCCACGATTAGTGCTGCGAATTGCTAAGCCGAAGATACGGCGAGGTATAAAGTGTCTGTCTTGTGCTAAAGTTTATTGGAAGAAAAACATTCGCCAACCGTGGCAATACTCTTATTACAACAGTGTGTGGCTCTGCCACAAGTGCTTGTGACAGTTTTAGTTTTAAGTGACGTTTTTTTTATGTGACAATTTTAATTTTAAGCGAGTTTAAAAATGGACTACGAAGAAGGAAGAAGAGGAGGAGAACTTCCAGGAAGAAAAAGAAGAACAATACGACGACGGCGAGGGCTTCGATGAGCCAGCCCACGACGACGACGGCGATGTCTACGAAGAACCCGAAAATTGGGACGTCGAACCTGACTGGCCCATACACTATGCGATGGGCGTAGGCTTTTACGTTGTGGGCATGGACACCGACGATTCGGGCTTCAGCTCCGACAAGGAATAAAGGTATTTAATATTTATTTAATCAGAGTAATACATTTGTAATACATGTTATTGCTAACGGTAGGTAAAAATATAAATTAACAGGTGTATGTTAATTTATATATATTTTTTTAAATCACACACACACTCACACACACACACAACCAGTCGTTCTTTGATTCGGTGAAACGGGTATTTTAATTCTCTCTCTCTCAATCAAGTCAATTACATTTTCAAAAATTATTTAAATAATGGCTTAAGGTGTCATTTAACATGGGCATTCTATTAAGAGTACCCACTTTCGCTTCTCCCAATAGAGAATCAATAGTTTTCGAGATATTACGCCTGAAATTTAAGCAGTCGTTTTTAAGAAAAAACGAAGCTAAAACTTTGAGGCTCAATATCTCGGAAACTATTGGAGATAGAGCGGAAATAACCGAATTTTGATTCTCTATTGAGAGAATCGAAAGTGGGTATTCTTAATAGAATGCCAATGTTAAAGCCCACTTAAAGTCGTTATTTAAACAATTTTTAAAATGTAATTGGGTGCGAAAGAGATATGAAGGAGAGAACAGAATTAAAGTACTTGATTCGCCGAATCGCACCGATAAGAAACTCGCGAGCTGGCGCGATAAGCTGCGCGAGAGCTGGCGTGTACGACATCATGTACTACATCGTGTACTACATCG
>UELU01115373.1:0-33198 GCA_900490025.1 Megastigmus dorsalis | reverse complement strand
CATTCTAACAAGTCAAAGAAATATTTGTTCATAAATGCTTTCTCTTATAATCAAATGATTTCTTTACTACAAAACCCCATTTACTCAACTTGAATAAATATAATGTTTGAATTTACAAAATGAATATGTATTTTTGTGAATAAATCATTTGATTGGAACAAATAAATGGTTTTTCTAGTTCCAAGAGTAAATTTATTTGAAACAATATATACTTTGAGTTGAGTAAATGAAATATGTATTTGCTAAAGAATCCAATTATTACCGAATCATTAATTTGTTTCAAAGAAATATTTACTTAATTTAAAAAAAAAAATTAAAGTAACAAAATATTAATGTTACTTTGATTTTTTGTGCATTACAAACAAATACCTGAATAAGTTTTGGTTAGAAGAAATAATTTAGTTACAAATAAAAATTTTCTTGTTTCTAATAATTTTTTAATTGAAAAATCATTTATTCGTATCAAATAAATGTTTACTTTTCAAAAATAAATCAACAATACTGAAAAACTATACTTTAATAAACATTTTTTTAAATGTGTATATTTTATTCAATTTTTTATAAATGCATTACTTACATACAAATAAACAATTACTTGACTTTACTAAATCTTAAGGAGTGTTATGTGATAATACTAATTTAAAACATTTTTTCATTTAACTTAAATAGAGCATTTTTTAAAACAAAAAATGTTTCTTACTTTTTTCTACATTTAAAAAATAAATATTCTTTTAAAGAAAAGAAATAATTTTTATTTTCAATTAATGATATTTTTATTTCAAATAAATATTTACTAAACTTGGCCGTATAATTCAACTACTAAACTTAAAGATTGGTTAGCTGATATTAAAATTTTAATTTTTTTGTTTTAAGTAGCCAGTTATCTTCTGCAGTTTCTATAAACTACTTTCTTAAAGTAATGATTGATTATTTTGAATAAAAATACTGAAATACTATACTTAAATAAATATTTTTTTAAATTACTAGTATTAAAAGCATAGATTTCTTTATATACAAATACTAAAAAACTGCACTCAAATAAATATTTTTTTGAATGTGATTACTGGTATTAAAAAAAGTAAGTTTTCTAAATTCAAAAAAATTATTTATTAGTAATAAAAAAATGCGTTTAGTATCAAGAACATATTTACTTGAATAAACTTAATAATTATCAAGAAAATGATCTACCTCTACTTTAGTAAATATTTTTTTAAATTATGATTACATATTTTGAATCAATAAATTAGTTTACTGAATCCAAAAAAATCATTTTTTAGTAAATATATTTTCTTGAAACAAAGAAATTTTTTTCTCAGTATACCTGTATATACCGACTGCACTGGTCAAATCTAGTGAATTCTGTACTTGACCTCCTACGTCTAAGGAGAACCTCCTAAAGAGTAAAATTAGGTCCTCTGTTATCATCAGGGTGGTAAAACGTATATGTCACGCTAGATCTATGAGTTATTCCAATTTTAACCATTTTTGTGAATTAAAAATAATACGTTAAATCAGGTGAAAAATCAACTGATTATTTAAAACAGGATTGTGTCACCTCGACAATGATGTAATCATGTGATTCCAAATTATGAAACTGTAAAGTTTATTCAATATCTATTCGAACTTTGTCCGAAAGAAACTTTGACTCATTTTGACAAAAAATGAATGCTCATTGCAATTTGGTAATATTTAATTATTTGCGTAAATTAATTTTTTTGGTTATAAATATTTATACGTCGTATAAGCTGAGGAAAATTTGGATGTTTTGATACAGACACTCTAATTATAATAAATACAGATATTTATAATTTAATGTGAAGAAATAATGAAACAAATTTTCAATTATGTAGGTATATATAGGTAAGGTAAGCGTGCAGGTACCCAAACGCTGAATACCCAGTACCCGGACAATATATTTCCGTGCATTTTATTTTTTAAATATAACTTTTAATGTTAAATAAACTAAAAAACTTAGATTAAAATACTACTTTATCGTTAACTAGCTAAAATGTTATAATAAATATAAGTTGTTAAGATAGTTATTAACGATTTTGTTCCAGTAAAGGGTCGTGTTCGGATACTGGGGCGTTTACCTTGGTTGAGAGATTACTTGTTTACAATAGATATCATCAAGAAAAATTCAAAATAAAGATCTTAAGCATTAATTAAAATCATTACATAGTTTAAAAGTGTGGTAAATATACTTTTGAAAAAAAAAAAAAGAGTTGAATGAAAATATACCTACAGCTATAGCTAAAAGATTGATCACAAATGAGTACATAATAGTAAGAATAATATGTACTCCAGTGCTCTTTGGTTAAATAAAAAAAAAACAAAAAACAGCGTAGGCTCACCTGGTGCCCGCGTGCAACTTGGGCGTAGTTGAAGGATACGTAGTCCAGCTCGTCGGAGAGTTGTCCGGGTAGCGTCACGGACAATCGCTCGTGGTCCTCGGTGCTGCAGCTCCAGTCGTCGGCTCGGTTGCCCGCGATGCTATCGAGCGACGCCGCTTCGCTAATATCGTCGGCGAGCTCCCGTTCCCGGCACCTCGCCTTCCGAGTGCAGCAGTCGTCCTCGTGACGGCTGCTCTCTTCGCAACATGAGCCGTAATCTGCAAATGAAGTTAATGGAAGAGATCAGTGCTGGACAGAACATGGACAGAATAAAACATTGCCTACGGTTTGTTTGAATATAGATCCTTTTGTCGACTTGGTGGGAAAGGTTCCACCTCAAATTTCCAGGTCAAAAAGGTTAATTTAATGTAAAATTTTATATAAAAAAATTAATATTAAAATCATTCTCTCATTGTCAGTCCAAACAAAGATAAAACCTTTTTCCACCAAGTCGATAAAATATGCTTATACATTTCGCAAGAAAATAAATTATTCACGATCTGATGCGATTATAATTGAAATCCATTCCCATGACTAATAAAATCTTCAATTAATTATTAGTATACTTGCATTTTTAATATGCATAATTTTTTGAAATAAGAACTTACAAATTCTTATTCAATTTTAAGATTTTAATTAACTATTAATTAATCGAATTACCTTATCAAATACACTAACGTAGAAGAAATTAATTATAATTATTTATATCTATATTTAATTATCTGTAACGAGGTAAATTGATTCTACTGCTGTAATTCTTAACATTTATTTATACTAAACTAGATTCCCTCTGTAAGCGGCTTCGCTTTCAAATCATAATTATTTAAGTAGTAAGAAACTGTGGAAATCGTATTTTTTTGTTTTTATTAAGAAATTTTAAATTTCATCTATTTTCTTTTTTATAAAAGTTAAATAAATTTAAAAATACGTAATAACAATTTTATTTATAGAACTCTATCCTAAAAATCGCAACTTCGTTGCTTGTTTTCGGCATCTCGTACTATAAAATACGGTATGAAACTGGTACGTAAAGGCTTTTTTACTTTACTCGTTACAGCCCTCGCCTTCGGCTCGGGACGTAATTAAAGTCTTTCCGTACCTGCTGTATAATGTACTATTAGTTTGGGATAACTTAATTTACAAATTCAGAGGTTACAGGTGAGGGTACCGGGTACAGCTTTACAGGGAACATATTGCAAACAAGTTATATGTTTTTCAATATGTTCCCTGTTAAAAATGACCACCCAAATTTCCAGCCAGAAATACACCTAGAATTTCACCTGGGATTAAAGTAACTTTCAGTAAATTTTATAAAAAATTAAATTAGCGAGAGAAAATATAATGGACATCGAATTGCGAAGAGAAATATTTAATATTAAAGTTGGAAAAAGATAAACCTTTGAATCCAATATGGCGGGGAAGATGAAAGCTCCGTTAAATATACTGGAAAGTAAATTTTACAAGTCCTATACAAATAAAAACATTTCTTTTGTAATTTGTTGAATATGTGAAAGTTTTTATCATCTCAGTGAGTTTAATCAATTAAAACATACGAAAATTCTAATTAATAGTTTTGTCATTTGCCCTGATCACGCCAAACTCCAACTAACTTCCCATTTCGACTGTGACGCTGACTGATTATTGATGACACAAAAATGCTGATATCACTAATTAGATCAGCCAATATAGAGAAGTTATGAAAAAAAAAAAAAACAATTATATGCTGAAGCTATGCTTTTCGATAAACCTTTAAATGAGGAAAGCACGAATACAGCAGTCACAGCTTTGAACAAGTAATTATGAGCTCTTTGTAAAATTGAAAAGGAAAGTATTAATAAACCTAAAATTAAAGTCGTGGGTATAAATAATCTTGAAAACGTAAAGAATAAAGACTAAACAATAAATCTTGAAACGAGTGAATAAAGACACTTTGATATGTTTTGGTAGACTTTGATTCATTTTGATATATCTACTTTACATTCCCGAAAATCAACATTTTTTTAAATTTTTGTATTTTTTCATCATATAAGCAGATCAATACTTTTTAATGCGATGTACATGTCATTTTTTATTGTATCAAAACGTATCATAGCGTATCTAAATATTTTTAAATCAATAAATTTTTCTCTAATTGAAAAATATTTTGTTCATAAAAGTACGAAACAGTATCAAAATGTACAAAAAGGTAAATAAATATATTGAGCCAACGAAAAAATGATTACAAAATACAACATTTACATACACTTTAATACACTTTGCTGTACATTGGTACACTTACGTACACTTTGATACATTCTGAAACACTTTGATACATTGAAAAACTACCACTGGGGTAAGAATTCTTGAACAATTTTCTGGAAAATGCATATAAAACTTGCTTTTTGGAAATAGCGAGACCATCTCTGAATAACTGTAAGAGATTGTGTAAATAACATATTCATTAAAACCGACAATATAATAACTAAAAGTTACAAATTAATCATTCCTTTCAACCACCACTTTCCATTACTTCTAATTTATGACAAGCAACACATAAATTCTACAGAAATAAAATACTACAAAACTATTACATTCAGAAAATTAAAAAATATTGGCTATAAAATAAATTGGAACATAATATTGTCAGAGCAGGACCCAAATACCGCTAATACACTTTTGATCGAGGGTGGCTTCTATTCACTAAAAATTGAAGTTCACTTATTTCTTTTTGAATTTTCGAAACTTCTCATCAATATGTTTTTTCGAGTAGCATATAGAGTTGAATAAGTCATCGGAATTTGTTGTTACACGCGCCTGTGAGCCAAGTTTTTCGATATGACTAGTGATCTCAACTTTTTCGTACCCAACACTTACACAGCAGTCAGGATTGAACTTTCTTTCCGCACCGAACTCTCCCCGATGGAGCAGCCGGACCTCCATTAGTCCGAAATGTTGCGACAAAAAATAGTCCAAAAATATTGTCGTATATAAAATTAATGAATTCTGGCAGTTAATTAATTTTATTTAAATAAAATAAACGATAAATATACCTAACTATATATATACATATCTAATGATATCAGCTACCGATGCCTTATCATGTGGTGTTCATTTATATAAAACGCTCCATACGCTAACCTGAGTATGGCTGCAGCTGCGAGCTGTCCGACACCTGTAATCGTATCGAACCGTCCTCCTCGTGGTCCTTCAGACTGGTTTCACTCTGCAGCAGAACCTCGCCGTCGCCGTATCTCACGCAGTAGCAATGCTCGCAGCTCGTCCTCGAAGACGAGGCGACGCTCGCGGGTTGCGGCCTCTGCAACAGTACGGCCAAGTGCGCACCACCTGAACATCGCATCGGCGCATATCGTCACATTGCGTTACATTTATTAATATTCTAGAAAATTCCTACACCTGTCCGATACCTATTATGTACTATATTAGCTATGTAGACCGCGTGGACATTGAATTCGATCGCAGTGATGCGCTGCTGTTCTGCGGTTTCGTTAAGGTTGATCGTATACGAAATGAAATTAATAGGAAGCAAAATGTGTGCTGAAGTTACTATGCACCTTTATAAGTACTAGACTTTGTGAATTTTAATATTTTCGGTGACGTGAAGCTAGAGCGTAATTGCACAGTTGCATAAATAACAACCGTATATATATATATGTGTGTGTGTGTGTGTGTGTGTGTGTGTGGCTAAATTTTAAATAACTTAATTGTATTTGTTCTAACGTTATAATTAAATAAAGATTAGAATACAAGTCTAAAGTGCAAATAATTTAAACATCAATAATATTAGATTGTTAGCTGGAGGAGTATAATTTACCGACATTTATACAGATTCATACTTTTTTCGTTCAATTTTCAATATTTTAACATTTTGCAAGTTGTGCCCAATTCTGTGGACTAGTAATCGTAGATTGCTATTGCTCCACCGGTTCTCTTCCCTAAAACCATTTTTTTAATGACCTGTCGTATATGTAACAGTTAAGCAAACTTTATATTCACTGTATTGTCTTTTACACGATTAAGAGAACCTCTTTGACAGCTGTTCAACACCATAGGTATGTTTTGACTATGGCGAATGTTTTTCATTTTTGAAATTATTTTCTTGTTATTAGCGCTTTTCAATATCACGTTTGCGATGCAGAATGTAGAGTGCGCGCAGCATGTTTATTGTTACGTGGTAAATGAAAATACTTTTTTGCGGAAATTTTCAACAGTATATCGTTCCGTTTTAACGAACCAATTTTTCAGTGAATTAACTTGTTATTTTTTGATAGAATGCCAAACAAGCAATATGGACGTTCGATTGCAAGGTTTTATCGGGTCATTTTTTTTACTATTTTTGGGATTTGATCACGATAATCCGCTTTTTCAATTTGAAAGGTGAAAGGGAGGGAATTCATTTTTTGAAAACTTTTTCTATTTGTGAATATTTTCGCTAATTATCGATTTAGTTTAATTCATACGACTGGATTTAACAAGTTTTTTAATTTTGCTTTTGCGATATATTGAACAAAGTTTTCTGTATCTAAGTAAATCTTTATATCAGTTATTTTGCAAAGAAATATCTTCCTAAATTAAGTAAATATTTTTTGACAACTATACAATTAATAATAATTAGAAATCGAAATTGTTTTTCAGTGTAATAATTACTTTTTCCCTATGAGCAGATCTCGCACACGCGAGGTAACCCCAGGTATACCTGCATACGTACACGATACTGCCCAACCATAAAATCTTCGTATAATAGTGTAAGAATGTACTCATAGCGAATAGCACTAGAAATCTATTATTAAAATGCTAGGTATTATTCAATTTTTACCGTGCAATACACTATTTTTATAAGATTTAGCAGTTCGCTCGACTGCTGTTTAGAGCAGACATCAGAGACAACGTTAGTCTTGAATTTGTTTCCCTTATATCGCAACTAAGCAACAGTCAGAATTGAGAACAACTTATAAACGTTGTCGGACATGAGCGCTTGCATTATATTTAAGTAAACGCAGCTAAACTCATATTTCGTTATAGACCGATTGCCCGGGAAAACATCGAGGCCTCGATCGAGGCCATTCATAATGAGCTGCAGCCCCCCCTAAAGCCCGAGTAGCAAGCTGCGGTAGTACGGCGCGGTTCTTACCAATCTTCCTCTCGTCTATTGTCTTAGTCGAGTGCAGCCTTATACCACCAGCGGAGCTGCTGAAACTTCCCTGCTGCTGCTGTGCGCTCCGGTGCGTCGTCAATAAGTCGGCAAGGGTGGGATAGAGCCTCGGCGAGGGCGTTAGTATGCGGTAATCTTCGCTGCTGATCAGTCTCTCGGGGGTGTAGCAGCGGGCGGCCCGACGACGATCGTTATCGTCCACCAGGAGATCCTCTTCCTCGCTGCTGCCACCGCCGACGCCGCCGAAGGAACAGAGCTCGATGTGCTCGGCTTCGGTGCTCTGGCTCCGTCTCGCCAAATCCCGGGCCAGAGTGTAATCGTCCTCCGAGCCGGTGCACAAGGACTCGGAGCTGACGGACGCCTCCGGCTGCTGGACCGAGCTCGCGTCGCTCCTCGTGCTGGACAGTTCGCTCGCTTCCGACTGCGGATTTAGAGATTGCCGATTATTGCTCTGCTGCTGCGCGAGGCTAGAGGCGTGGTTCTGAAGAGAACTCGACGATTATCAGAAATTTACGAGAGGGCTAGTGCGAGGATATAATGTTGAAAGATGTCCAAGTGAAGCTGGAGAAGGTGTTTTTTGGTAATCTTTTGGAACTCTGAACTCGCTATCGAGGTTCTACATAATTTTATGGAAAATGCACTTTAGATTGTTGGCTATACAGACTTTTGTGATAAGTACTTATCAAGAAATTAAAAGAAATTAACTCAGAATTTAGATCTCCGGAGAGAAGTGACACTTACTTTCACTGCACATCATGAATATATTTATACATTTTTCAAAAACGCTTACGAGAATATCAATAAAATACTTTTTACTAAATCAATTTAGTTGTAGTTCTCATATCTTTTTAAAAAATAATTATTGAGGTGACACAAAAGTAATCATTGTTTATAATAAGTAAATATTAAAAATTATTTACTTCGGTATGATGATAGTATACATATAATAGTTTAGAGTTCTATATAATCCGTATAAATCTTTTTATGCATACATAACTTGTCTCTATTTTATTTTATATAACTATCAATTAATTAAGGTATAATTTTAAAGTAAATACCCCTTCAACTGCCTATTAGCTAAAATATTAGTTTGTAATATTAAATACATACTTTAATGGTCATGTCTAATCAAATTAAACAGTTTTTCTAAATCGCGATCATTTATTATACTTAATAGGTTCATTTATAATTAGAAAGTAGTAATAAATATCAGATTAACGCTATTTAAAATTTTTTATAGAGTGTACGGCAATATTCGAATGTTGTAAAGAGAAGAATCAGCTACAAATCAGACTGAAACTTTAGATGCATAACAAAATTTGATATTTTATAGAACTATACATACAAGTGTATTTAAATAGAAAATGTTAAAGCTTATATTTGGTCTAATCATCTACTTTTAAAAGCAGTTTTTGCTTGAAACTGTATAAAATTAAACATGTATTTGATTACTATCATGTACATAGTATATTGACTGATTCTTAGTTATACTGTTATATACTAAATTCTGGCATTTTACGTTCAAAAGAACACAAACTTATAAGTAACAATGATACCATAGCTTTTTCTGTCAACCTAAATATCTAATAAAAATATAGTAGCTTATAACTTAGGATTATTGAAATTTATAGCTACTTTTAAATTACAGCTATTCGGTTTTTTATACAAACAGTTCTATATAATCTGTATATATTGTTTTTTATTATTAATATAGTATAGAATGATATTATATACCTCGATCTATATATACATCCTTGTATAGAATTATTGATCATTTTGATTATTATTAATAGATAACTTTATAGTTTGTATTAAATTAATATTTTTAAAATAAAAATTTCAGATCCCCACAAGTCATTCTTATTTTTTTATTTAGTAATATTTTACTTAAGTTTCTTGTGAGTCATTTTATAATACTCCTCTATAAGGCAATTGCTTAAACCAACTCCTTATTATTACATCACCATTATACTTATGTAAGCAGTTTGTTTAAATGATTACCAGGAGTATTTGAAAATTATACACTCAAAACGTTGGTTATGTTAAAAAGTTACGATTAACTTGGGTAAATCAAGCAGTTCTTAAGTCTTTATTTTAAAATTTTTTTGTCATTATTTACAACCTCATATAATAAGTATATAATTCCATATTGTATCTAGATGAATGGGATCATCTACCTGTACACGCAAATATACATGGTTACCTTTCAATTAGAATTTTGCATAAATATCGATTATGTTAATCTACCTGATATAAAGAACTGGTAAGCTGTACAAGAGACTATTTATGTTATAGAAATTCTGAAATTAAAACCAAATTTTTTTTCGTGCTGAAAAGTTATCATAACAATAGAGATTGCCTTCGCTTGCGAGGATTTTTCAGTTCCTATTACCTATAAGTGTATATTAAACCAGGGGTACTTTATTATCTGTCGCGCAGCATCAAACAGGGGGAAAAAGCACTGTTGCCTATAGTATTTTATGCATTTCAAAATAATAAAATAATAAAATAAAGTATAATAAACAAAAATAAAAGACTACTAATATAATTGTTACTAAATATTAAAAACCTCACATGGAACTCAACACCAATCCACCAACCAAAAGAGTCTTCATCGGTACCCGACGAACTGCCATTCGAAGAATTACGGAGAGAAAACATTATGTGAACGTTTCGAGACTTGTCAAACGATTGCTGAAAATAAAATGTCATTTAAACATGGTTTAGAAGCTACTTTAGTAAATAATTAAATAAGTGAACTTAAACCAATAATTGTACTTTATGAAAAGGTGCGAGCAATATTTTATTTTTTATGTAGTGTATCGTATAAAAAGACGAACTAACGCGATTCGAACACGAAACGTCTCACGCTGAAGTTGATATTCTTGTGTTGCAGCTCGTCACTCTTCGTGACAATAGGTCCTAAATAATAATAATATTAAACTTTAATAAATAGCATTATAGTCTAAAGGTATTTTTACGTATTAATAAGTCGTATTATAACCGTATTATAAATAAATCCGGATTACGAGTCCATCGCTCGAGGTCCCGAGTTCGAGTCCGAGTCTCGGCAAATTGACACAGGCACCTCTGTACAATATTACATGCATGCTTTGTTTACAAACACACCATAGACCTTCGTCACTGATTGATACCGAATAAGAGCATAAATAGAGTGACGTTAAATAATAAAAAAACGTTACTTTACATAACTGAGCTAGAAATTAGACTCTTTAATTAATAAGCATCTTAGAATCGATTTTGTTGTACTTATTATTTATCGACATTACAGTATTTTAATTCCAGTAAAAAAAATTTTATATTATGCAAAATAAAAACATCATTGCACTCCCTTGTATCATAGTCTACCATTTCGCAAAATTTTTAACCGAATATTTAAAGACTACTGGAAATGGCATTTCTATACAGTTTTCGAATCGTCGGTTGAGCCGTGAAATTTATTTCAGTTATTTTAATAGACTTAAGTGTATTAAATTATAGATTTATTTAGTATGTAATTAATATAATGAGTATTTTAATAAAGTTATTTAAATAATGCCAATTATTAGAGTATTAAACTTTAAAAACTCGCGGTATAAGCATTATTATGCTATTATTAAAATTTTTCATTCATATTTTATAAATCTCAAATTCTGTAGTCTAGAACCTATACTGTAGATATACACACACCAAATTTTAGCTGAGCATCAAAACTAGCATTCAATCGATGATTTATAGAAAAGAAATATTATTCTTATTAGACGAGATCATTTTTCTTCTATAGGTATAGTTAAATAGTTTTGAACTGCAGTAAAAAAAAGTTATCTTACTTAACTCCTCGTAATTTGAATATTTTGATCGCGCTGCTGCACATTTATAAAGAATTACTTAAAAAAGTGGAACAGCTTAAATCTTGATAAAGTGGAGAAACGCTGGATCATGGTATACAAAATAAGTTAAAAAAAGGATACTTTAAAGTAGATAATGGTCAAATCGGTAAGACGTACATTTAAAGCGCAAAGCTCTTAAGCTTCGTAGAAACTTCTGAAAAAAATCGACTTTTACTTAAGAGCTCTGTTTTTTAACGTTTGATTTCATTATAAAAAAAATTTGAAGTGAGGAGCGTTTTTCCTTTCTACTTTTATATTAACAACAATGGTTTTACTTTAAGCAGTCATTTATCCCAATTGATGTACTTAAAACTTTAGATATATATATTGCTACTATAGAATTGTCACTATATCATGTTAATTTCTTGTTGAATTTATATATATTAAAACAAATTATATGATTTATTTATGTAATAGATAGTGCTAAAATTTGATCGTATGAATTTCTTAAGAGAGGATTTTAATAGATTTCTTTGTATCCCTGGATTTAATGATGAGCTATTAATATTTTTTCTCGCTTCTAAATTACAGAACACGTTAGATTTATTAGTGCAACGAAATACTTGACATATATTTGACATAATCTATATTATTGTTTTCCGTGTTAACATTAAACTAATATACACCTACACAAAATCTTTGTGAATCAATAATAATACATTTTGACGAAGATAATGGGTATATTCGATCTTATGAATAGCATACCTATATATGTATAATTTATAATATAAAATAATTAATTTCTTAAAATAGATTACTTAGAGAACCCAGTTAGTGTACTCCATTAAATAATTGAGAATTACAAAAAAAATTATGAGTATGTAATTACAATATGTTTCATAAGTATTAAGAAAAACTTGCAATTATTACTATAAAGATAAATAATGCATTACATAATATCTAGACAAAAATTCTTAATTTTAATTTTTTTAACAACGATCAGAGGTACATTAATACAACACTGGGTTGATAAATAGAAAAAATGAACCTTAGATGACTGAAAAATAAATTCAAATATCGATCTAAACGATACACTAATTGAATTCATGTTGTAATATATATCTATTTATTAAGCGGTTTAAAATTATCCATTATAAAGACATTTATGTAACTGCTCCAATGAATGAAGAATCTGCGTTCTTTATATTCAAACATTTATTTGTAATATTTCTTAATATCAGGCCATTGAAATATCTTCGCCACAGTGTAAAAGTGGGCCTATTTCAAATTTTCTGGTCAAAAAATATACAAGAATTAATTTATAGAAAAGAAAAGAAATATGTGTTTGCGACCTTTTTGCCTAGAAAAGTTAAGATATAACTATTTTGACCAGGAGAGTTGAGATAGGCTATTTTTCCACTGAGGCGAAGATATAAACACAAATTAATGATTAATCATCAAATCAAAAGTTAATATTGTGGTCAAAATCTACGCAACATTAGGTAAAACAAGTGTTTTACTAATTAAAATTTCTTAATATCACACATTAATTTGAACTCAAAGCTTTACACAAGAGTTGCCCTGTTTACATATTTTCGTTAGTCAATAAGATGTACAATTTAAATTGACGTGAATCATGGGTATACCGCTCAAACCTGTCATCGACAAATTTCTCCCTATACAGAAGCATATGCATCCAAAGCGAAATGTATTCATGAAATTTCCCTACTGTCGACGAAACAATTGCGTATAAACGAGCATCTACGTATACTCGTCCCCGCACTTGCACAATATACCTCGCGCTCGTCGAAAGACACGATCACCGCTCTTAAATAGGCGGGAATAAGGCCGTGGGGTTCGGAAGCGCGTTACTTTATACGGTATATACATTACACCAGAGAGGAGAGCCCCCGACGAGAGAGAACCGCTCGACCCGTTTTTTTTTCCTTTCTGCACTACTCGCGCTGTTCACACTGATCACTCACTTGGCCGGCTTCCGCGCCAATGCCGACATTAGTTGCGCGTGTCAGTGCGCGCGCGGCTATACCAACTACTGCCACACATTTTTCTCTCCGCTTCGGGAAACCGCGGCGCTCTTTTTTCTCTCTCTCCCTGCTCTCTCGCGTTTCGATTCCCTTTTCGTCTTCGCCGCGATCAATCCCGTGCTCGAGTGATCCGTCGCTCCAAACGATGCTGAATCCTGCCCTGATCTACGTCCGCGGACCTACATAAAGCGCGAGACTCTGCTCTGCGCAGATCTTAATTAGCGCGCCGACGAGATAATGCCGCTCGTGTGTCTGCAGCCTCGTATACGAGTTGCTGATTTTGGTGTGTTTTGCGTCGGTATTGTGGCTCCAGTGTTTTTGTACTCTCGTGTACTATTGCGTTTTATTAGCAAATTACGCTCGCTGTCAGCTATTTAATTATTTCTAATTATTATTTAAATTGTGCTGGTCGTAGAAAACTTAGAAGTGGAGATTGACAGACAGGCGCATTCAATTAAAATTATTATAGTGATTCGAAGCTTTGTTAACGGATTGACCGCCTTGATGCATCGATATAATATTATCGTGCAGGTTACGAAACGAATTTCTTCGCTTAATTTAAAAAAAAAAAAAACTAATAATCGTGCTTAATGTTTGCTTGTTTAATGGGTGTTGATTAGCGTTTGCAAGATTGCAATGAGTTGGATAACGTTCGTTACGAAATTGTAATGTATTCAAGTAAAGGTCATCGTTGAAATTAAAGCCTACGAGTCATTAGCAAAAAGTTTTTTCAATTTAAACTTTAAATAAAATATAAATAATTATACTTGTATATATATGTATATATCTGCTTTTTGATGCCGACTGGGCTATGGACCTTTAAAAATATAAAATACCTCTTAAGTATTGGAAATATATAATTTTGTGCATTTGTACAGTTTGATAAGTATAATTGTACAAAGTGTTGTATTATAAGTGTAAACTCGTATCTAGCGTACCTTAAGTTATTTCCATATATACATTTATTTATTACATTTATTAAAAATGCACTTAAATTTACATAGTACGCAAATGAATATTTGGCGCATTAAAGAACATTTATAAAAAATTATTGACTCTAATTATTTTCTCATTTTTAATGAGATTAATTAATTTCCATCTAAAAATCGATTAGCTCTTTAAAGTATCATTACAGCTGTTTCTTCTACAACCGGTAACCGAGAGATTCGACGCATGTCAAAATACAGTTAATTATTATCAGCCACGGTATAGCTCTGCGCCATAAATCGCTACTAATTCGTCTCTCAACTTTTTCATCCAATTGCGAAGTGCGCAGTGTAAAGCAATTAAACGGATGGCGACCAGACGAGTAACAAAAAAGATCCCGGCGATTTTCGTCCTTTCCGCCAGTAGCTAAACGAATCGCGCGACTCTCTTTTTTCGGCCCGCACTGTAGAGCGGCGCGAGACTATCGTATCACCGACTGCACGTGCAGGTGTACGTACGTAGAATAGTTTTGGCGCGAGCGTGCACTCCATTAAAGAGATTCAGACAGGAGAGAACCGCGGAGTGCGGGCGGCCTGCATCGTCATGGAGACGCTAATTTAATATTTGCTCGCGTCTTGATTTGCGGTCGCGAGGCTCGCTACACACGTGTGGCAGAGATGCGTATAGGCGCATATTGGAGAATGCATCTCTACGCGTATCTCGACTTTTTGCTCTTACTCGGAATCGTGTCTTTTTTAATCTGTTTGTTTCTTCAATGAGCTTCCACATTACGTTACTTTTCGCATGCTTTATGAGCTAACGTTGGCGCATTATCAAATATTCAAGAGGGGCACTGTTTTGGAGTCTTCTGGTAGAGAGATAGCAGTGCTAGGCTCCAACATCGACTTGTTATTGCAGATTACATATAATTAAGAATGAAGTCAAATTTAATTTGTCGATGGAAGCACTGACAGTCTGAGCTTAATGCATGTTAATCAATTTTTTATGTCTGATGTTTTACATAATCACCAAAAAATTCTTAAACATTCATTATTACAATTATTTTAAAAATGTGCTTAAAACAATGATTTATACTTAAATTTTAATAGTAATCTAGAAATCGACAATATTATGATTACAGTTATTTATCTTTATTCGTTTATAATTTGTAGAAATTTATATACTATAATATTTAATACATATATTTTATACCATTATTGTTGCTCCAATTAATCAATTTACAATCACTTCGTTATTATACAAAGTTGTTTTGTTATGCATATCGTGAGCTTGTATTAGTTAAAGTTCTTTTTATATATTTCAATAAATATCGATAAATCCGTTTTTTAACTGTGTTAAAACATGTTATAATGTGTTTTAATCAAAGTTTTGTTTATGAAATATTACGCTACATTATCTATATTTGGGTACACTGTTAACAATTATATATTTTATATAAAATTATCCGCAAATACACATATTTTATGCAGTTCATACGTAGCCATTGGGTAAAATTTATGATTTGTAGTAATATAAATTTAGCTTATAATATTACTTTTGTATAAAGATCGTTTATTTGTTTTATGAATGATTAAAATTTAACAGATAATAAATCTTAAAACCTACCGTATTTTAAACTGTTTAGCTTTGAGTGTTAATGAAATTAAATTTTTACCACACAACAAAATTATATTTTTGTTCTACATAGCAGAAAATTATCACTTTGCTTATTGTGACCAATATTCGTATATGCTTCAAATGGATGTAACAATAATCGCTGTACTCAATACATGTATACATAATAAATTATTATATAAGCAGAAATAATAGTGTTTTGTTTGGCGATTTACAAGCTGATTTTCATTCAAATGAGTTCTCGATCGTTATAGTTCAGCAAAAAAAACTATATAATTTAGTTTATAAATCATTTATGATGTATCGTATACATTTTCTTTGATTATTTCGATGATATTCCAACGAACTGGAAAGTCAAGTTAATGTAATGTGGCAAAAAATACGGAATCTTAACATGCAAATCTATCCAGTTTTTAATCATCGTTCGCGCGCTACGAATTCAATGACAGAATGTAATATACCACTACATAGATATTATGCGACCTAGAAATTCGATGAATTGCTTTTTCACCTCAGTTACATAACTTTTATATACATTATTATTCTAATATGTGAATTGGCATTTACGAACAATAACTAATTCTTATTTACGCAGAACTATACTACGTAATTTTGTATTCTCGACTCATTAACAATAATGATATGTTTATTTTACCGTATAGTCACGTTATACACAATTGAAGAATCTTTCGCAGACACGCATGTATTTCTGGTACATCCGCATATACCTCGTTCCGGAAACATAACATAAACGGTTTTCCGAGTCAACAGAGAACTAAAATACCCTCGAAACAAAACATATTTATATCTCCAGCCCAGACTTGTTCTATCTCGCGGCCTAAAAATCCCAGCATAATGCTATAGCCTAGTGACATACGTTACACATATTGGACGGTTCACCGAGAATCAACCTTATTGGCATCGTACGAAAGCCGATATATCCTCGCGAGCGATAAGCTTTAGGTGCAATCGTTTCCAAAGTGCAGACGAGCACAATTATACGCCCGATGCAGTGCACAGGCAGAGAGCAATGCGAGGCTACTTACACTCGTTCGAGACTCTTCGTCGCGCATAATATCAATATGATTATCTCGCTGCAGCGCGCGCGAGCGTTGAGTGTCGTCGCGCCGTCGTCGTAAACGAATGCTACAAGTATCCTCTTGCGGTTGCGTGCGAAGCGCGAGTATAAAACCGAATATTGCGTATAAATACGCGCTCTAAAAGATGAGACCCTATATATATATATATATAAATAGTTTTATATACATACGCGATATATATCACGTGGTACTTACCCAGACGAAATAGGTAACAGCCGCCGCCGCTCAGTGTCGAAAGCCACGCGAGAAGTAATCCACCGCCTTTTTCTGCATCGCGCAGAAAGTTCCGAGTGTACGCGCAATATATAACACAGTATAGGCTATCCGTCAAATCAGCACTTTCGAAGCGATCGGACACTATCGAAACCGTCGAGTTCGCGCCGCAGACGCATCGGCAGCGAAGCTTATACCAACGCGTTTTAACTTTGGACTAAACAGACTCTGCGCATCTGCACACGGCAGCCGTGCATTGCACCGGGCCGAAAAGCTTAATCTGCCTCGCCGCGTCAGCGTCTCCGACCTTCGCACTCGCTTACTTTTTCACTCCGGTCGCAGCGATAAGCTGGCTCCGCGCGCGATAATCCGTCCTTTCGTTCCTTTGCTCACCTCTCGGCTCACCTCCTCTGTATCCGTCAGCTTTCTTCGGCCGTAGCCCACTCGGGCATCGCTCGCATCGCAAATAAAAATATTGCGCTAGTCCGCGGGCCAAAACCGAGCCGCGAGACATACATACGAGATTACGTGTAATACATACGCACGGCGCGTTACTCAGATATCGGCCTCAGAACGAGCGATAAATTTCGGCTATCGCACATTGACCACCAATCGTCGACGCGGGGATATACATGCCACTGCGCGTTGCGCACGCTGCTGCAAGGAGAGAATGCGCGAGATGGGGAGCGAGACAGAGTGCGCGGGTTTATAGGAATCGCTGCCTGCGCGTATATGTATATATAGAATGCGAGCGATATTCGCCTCTCTATACACGCACGCTCTCGGCTGTCCGTCCGCGCGACCATCCACTTGGCTCCCGTTCGCTCGCGCGCAGCGTCGACCCCCGTATATATATGTACTCGTGTGCAGATGACGTATTTACGTTCTGTCGAGAGTTGTCGCGATAACTGGATGACCTGTCCCGCCAATATACATATTTATCCGTATCACCAGTCTCGCCGTACACACAGACGCGCAGCGCCGACTGGAAATTGCTTCGGCCCGAGTAGCTGCACGAGCTCGTTTACAATTACGTCTGCTGCTGTTGCCCTGCTGCGTACGCCGTCCAACCATCATCGGTCTCGTTCGGGAATTTTTGGCGCTTCGCATGTGTACGTGTGCGTGCGAGAGAGTAGGCGTTGCGAGACATATACGTCAAATATATTTCCTTCGGATAGGCGGCGGCCGATTGACCGATCGCGCTGATTTGTGATGTCCGCCGACTCGAAGCGTGCGAATAACAAATAATACCCCGCGCTTTTTTTTGCTCTCCCCCCTGCAGACCGGCGAATTTATTTATTTCTTGTTTCTCCTGCGTGCCGCGGCGCAAATTCGTTTTCGCCGACAGCCCAGCTGGGTTTTGGACTAATGATCGGTGATTGCTTCACGCGCATTTCCTTTTTTTTTCGCGGTGATTAATGTACTATATGTATAGGCTCATTTTTTTTTCTTTTTGTAGCTGTGCGTGTACGTGACTCAATCCAGTGTTTTGTATATAGAAGTGCTAGAGTTGGAGATTCGAGTGAAACTCGAGTATAGTGCTTGTTGAATTGAGAGCTTTTGCGATATTTCTTTTTAATTTAGAAAAGGTATCGCGAGGAAGAATGGTTAAATATTTTAACTCGGTTTGGATTTCGTAGCCGACATTTTCAACGATTGCTTTGAGAATTGTTAATTTTTATGTATTTTTTTGCATTGAACGGCAAATAATCAATCTTGTACTATTTATTTATTTATATTGACTGCTCTGAAATTAATCGTGTATACCTTATACAATTTTGGAATAATATGCGCAATTATATTTCAAATTAAATATAAAAAGGATGACGCATAAAACTTAAATAAATGCAATTGTTTATATATAATGCAAAAAGTAAAAAACGTGATTAAAAACAATGTAATACTCCACATGTATTTATTAAGAAAGCAATCAATTAAAAAAATTAATCTTTTTTAAATCAATTATTTTTCCACGTGAAGTCGCCTTTATTGTCATTTTATATGTTTTTTTTTAAATTGCTTAAATGTAAATGCTTTTAAAGTATACTAAAATTGCTTTGTGCTGCATCTGATTAATAATATCATAATTATATAAATTAATGTCCGCGAGTATTTAATTTTGTGAAAACGTTCGCAAAATTAGTTAATGATTTACTTTGTATATGAAAAAAATATCTTAATTTGAATTAGAAATTTTTATTCTATTTTATTTGAAATTATCATTTTCATTATACTTAGATATAACATTGTAAAAATGTTAGTTTGATGATCTAGATTCATTGTTATCTATGAATAAAGTGAAGGTCTTTATTATACATATACGTTTTTCAATATACATAATCTAATCTAATTATTATTAATTTCAATTAAATTATTACAGTTTTATTCGTATTGTGTTATAAGGTTACAAATCATTATATGATTCCAAATGATATAAATTAAACAAAAAAAAATATTTACAACCATATATGTATATTGAGGATTTTACCGCCGGCTTTTGAGTTATAGTTTACTAATAAAACGTATATTTATAGTTACAAAATTTTTTAAAGAATACAAATGCGGATGAACATACAATGCCTCCCTTCACTAATACG
The DNA here is from genome assembly GCA_900490025.1 of Megastigmus dorsalis. Classification (NCBI taxonomy): domain Eukaryota; kingdom Metazoa; phylum Arthropoda; class Insecta; order Hymenoptera; family Megastigmidae; genus Megastigmus; species Megastigmus dorsalis. The sequence continues at coordinate 13,309 of UELU01115373.1, read as the reverse complement.
ATAACCTTAAAATTGCTGGATTACAGAAACATTGTTTACAATTCTATTTACTTTTCGACATTCAGTCTATTAATACCTACTATGCTATCTAGAGCTAGTTTTGTTGTCGTATTTCGCAAATGATAAACTACTAGACCAAAGATAACTGTGATGTCAATTGTTATAGGTATCTTCAAATTTTTATCTAAAGATTAGTTGAGATTGTTGAATCAAATCCAATAAAGAAGACTATAAGAGAAGACTATAAGATATTGTATATCATAAACTTTGACTTATATTTGATTAATCAGTTATTAATATAATGCCAATTAAAATTTTCATATACATTATAAAATAGATTAGAACACGATTAAAGAGAGGCTACTAAAATGTAGTTCTATTTATAAATATTTTATTTGGTATCTTACTATCGCATCCATTTCAGAGTTTGGCTGATATCATAAGAGAAATTTGAAATTTATTTGAACAATAAATATAAAAACTGGAGATGAACAGTGTCTCATTTTACGTAAATTAAAAACAAAAATTCAAAATCTGTCTCCTCTTATTCTTATCGTCTTTTGCTAAAAATATATTTTCAACAAAATTCTTGTATAATTTCAAACATATTTAATTCTAAATTGATAATAACTAATTTTAATGTGAAAAATAAATTTAAAAATTTACCTAAGTATATATATATATATATATACATAATATATAGTTCTGAGCAATATATCAAGTAGTGGGAAAATACATATAGTATGTTTATTTGTTGCAATACCTAAGTACTGCTTCACTAATACATTATTCTGCAGCATTTTCTGAATTATTGATGAATAGATCATATATAGTATGTAATTTGAACTCCTAGAATTTTTTTATCAATCAATCATCTCGTAATCATAATTATCTCGATGATCATCGCGATCCGTTCACTCTTATTCATTGATAACTTCTTTATACAAGGAATTTTTCGCTTCATTGCGTCATTTAGCGCCATCGCGGATTTAAAACTTAGCCCCGAGAATTATTTATCAATATAGCGAATAAATAATTAATGTCTAAAACGGTGACGCAACTTGGCAGTGCGTATTGTATATATTCAGTTTCGACTCCTACATACTGTGATTTTGTATAGCCTCGCACCGCAACTAATGGTAAAAAATACTTATGAACGCGCGCGGCGGTATTGAAATGAAAATGAATAAATGAAAAAGGGGAAGCATTCATCCCTGGCGGACGGACGGGCGGAGGAGGATGGGGAAAGCTCGTTTGAAACTGCGACCAAACAGGCCGCGGCAGCGCAATGGTAAATACGCGGATGCGTCATTGTCGAATCTGTCGGAATGCGTTCGACGCGTCCGGCCGCCGCCGCGAGCGCATTTCTATTAGTCAATCAAAAGGGACAAAATCGGAAAAGGGAAGAGCATGGCAATGGCTCTCTCTCTCTCTCTCTCTCTCTCACTGACTCTTTCCATACATATATGTGATGCGAGTACAGATATGCATAGGTATATAGGTAGGGACTGAAAGTGCCAGAGAAATGCAACAGAACGCGAAGAGGACGCGGGATGGATGTGCAAATATTTGATTACTCTAATTCGATGCGTATTAATTTTATCTTGAGAGTTCGACAGTGTTGTATTTAGGTTTTTCAAATATTTAGTCGGTGGATGGATCATTTTGCTGGCCGATCCCTAAGGTGTCTCTGCAGAGACCTGTACACCTGTATAGGTGCAGCATATAATATATGCGCGATTTTTCCAGCAATACTATACCATCTAATTGAACATCGAGATACGAGAAATTTACGAAGTCACTTAGTGATTTGGGTCGAGCTCACATTTACATTGCTGTTATCTATACTTGTAGCTTCTAGAAACAGCGACATAATCAGTTGTTTTGCAAAGTGAAACAATTGTAGACGTTTGTCGTAATGTATGCAATGTTGCTATAAAATGACTACTTCTGTTATTATGCACGCTACAGTGTTATCCAATTCAAATCTGTTTTAATAATTTCAAGCGGAAAAACGAAAAGTTTGGAAAACAAGTGTGCAGTTTTTGCAGTGGTGTCATGCGTTGCAATTTTTATTCATCTATATCGCTGCGGATATTTCGCGGCCTGAAAAGTTTCCTCTTATAATTAAGATAATCTCTCGAACACAATGGGTAGCAGTCGTTACGCCGGGAAAATACAAGGAACTCTTTAATGATAAAACTGCGAGAACTGCAATTTGCGCTGGATTTAATTAAATAGGACATTTCACGCTAGTCCCGATGCTTATGTGGGGATTAAAAGTAAATACATTCTTTCTTTTTTAGAGTAGCAAAAGTACTTGGACGATGTAAGTTTCTGCTTCGAATTGCTAAAAATGAATTTTAAAACCGCAAAGTTTTGAAAGGCAAAGTTGTTTATCGTGCAAAAATTGTTTTCTTCATCACGGACAAAGTACTACATATCTACATATAATACAGATTTCCATGAGTCTGTATTGAAATGCAATAATGTTAGCTTAGTTATTTTAATGAAATCTAACACGTTACCTTGAATCGTTCTAATATCAATAAGGAAATTCGTTTTAAGCGCACGTACTAAAAACGTTTACGCACGAAAAGTGCTTAAATATTTATCTAATGTACAATGTAAGTTATATGTTTTCCTTATCGACGTCTGGTAACAACTGACAGCTTTCATATCAACTCCAAGAAATTGTATACAGTTGATAATATTCCTTATATTTGTTTAATCGTTTCTATAAGTTAGTTCTTGTGGATATGAAATTATTCAATTTTCTAAATTAATTAGCATGCGAAATAATAAAAACTTACTGTATTGTGTATTGCAAGGAAGACAATCACCAATTTCGTATCGCTATCCATCACAATCATGATTCTTACTAGTTCCGACACTGTAAGGGAATTTAAATCCGTTTAGAGATGATTGATTTACACTCAAAGATGACACATTTTAAAATTAAAAAACATCGAAATCCTTTCTACAAAATATTAGAAGAACGTTGGAATTTCTCGCCGATTTCCGTCCGTAGATCCGCCAGCAGAAAACAACGGAATAAATCAACACGAGCGTGGCGGTTTCGCAAGGATGAATCAAAATGAAGAAGCAGAGCTATAGGATCGGTCCAGTCAACTGCAGAGGGAGCATTTAAAGAAATTAAAGGAGAGAACGCGAAGCTCGAAACTCGGCGCTGCACAGCGAGTCGCCCGACATAGACTGCGCCTACAGTCCCGATCCGCGGATTATCTGGCACACACGGTTATTTTCTATCAGTCAGCCTGTGGTCTAGGGGTACGATATCCGTGGCCGCATAGTCCGAATGCGCGCGTGCCGCGAACCCGCCAGGTATTCGAGACTACACGCTGACTTTCATTTTTTTCTCACAAAATTTTTTTCGGTCAAAGTTCAGCTCGACCAAGTTCGTAGCGTTCAAATTTCCGAATTTATGGGTTTGTTTTTGTCAAATATATGGAATAACCGTGACGTCAGAATAGCGCATGTACGAGGTCGTCAACGAGCCATTATCTCCGATGCAGTTCAGAAAAATGTGTATACCTACACAGTGCATAGCGAGGCTCTTATCGCGATAGAGTATCGATAACGAGAACTACGAGCGGCGTGTAACACGGCCCGCAGTGCGGCGCGTTACTTAGTTCTGCAGAACTTTCGAGTGCGATGCAGTAGCTATTTGCCAACTCGTTCGTTTCTTTTGCCTTTTCTTTACTAAATTACCTGCCATTTCTTACCTGCAGTCTTTCGCTTTGCTAGGAAGTGGGCAGGGCTTATTGGTATCTTGAATCGTTCGCTTCTGAATTATGGTTACAGCTTTTCATAATCTTGCTTCCATCAGATTATAGTAATGAAAATTATATATTATATGTAATATATTAAATCAATCTGACACACGAAAAGTGTGAAAAACTATCATGATTGCAGAAGAATACCGTACTTATAGAAACATTTAAGCATACTAATAGATGAATTCATATAAAAAACAATGAAGATTTCGGAACTAAAGTTAAATAAACTTAATTTATTATAACTCATTTAATCAAATAGATTAATCTGTCAATTTCATATTACCTTTTCTGCGATTTAGTTCCGTGAAGGGCGTAGTTTTTAATCAATTAAGGGGTAACACAACTCTAGCGGCCGAAAAAAAGCCTAATTTTGACAATTTATTTTGGGAGTGTGGGAAAAGGAATTTTTTAACTCTAGAATTTGCATATTCATTAAATTGATCACTTGAATTAAAATTTGTTAAATCAACATTAAATTTATTCATATTTCTTGTTAACCTAAATATCACAATATTATAAATGTACTATTTGATCTACATACAACCTCCTTAAAAGTCCGATAGTTCCTTACCGAATAGCTGTAATATTTAATTCAAATAAGTTAGATAATACAGGACGCTTATTATCCTTTATAAGGAACCTGTACACGAATAAAATATCTTTCAAATTATGAATTAATTTAATGGTATAAATATTGAAAGTTATTGATACATTACTAAAGTCATGGACAAATTTATCCACAGGACTCCCAAATCTAAATGTCATTATTCTCGTAAATCTATATTGCACAGACTCTTTTTTTGCATGAGATAGTTCTGATACGGAGACAAAATTGTTGAGCAATATAACAAATTAGTCAAAACCAAATTATTAAATAAAATCTTTAATCATGATACATTTTGGGATTCATAAGTTGTGTTCCTACTGATGAATACCAACATACTAAGGACCTTTGAAGTAACCTTATAAAATAAAACACCTAAGTTTTTAATACAGTCAACTCTCTCCGGTCAATTATTACTTATAAAGTAGCAGTTCAATTTATAATTCAAGCCTTTAAAAAACGAAATACTCTTTCATTTGGAACAGTTCAACATTAAACCGTTATCTTTAGACCACACCATCAATGCGTTTAAAGCTTCTTACAATTTAAATCTATCATTTCCGACCTGATTGCATTTTACATTATCTGCAAATATTATCAAATTACAATTCATTAAATCCAATTTAATGTCATTTATAAAAGCGACAAACAATATTGGCCCCAGATGTGACCCTTGCGGAACACCCGAGGGTATATCAAACCATCAAACGGTGTTGAGATTGTGCCTTTTATTCTATCAAAACTCTTTCTTTCATAAAGATAAGAATAGCACCATAATAATAGTTTACCTTTTATATCATAATTATGCAATTTATCCAGCAATCTGATATGTTTTACAGAATCAAATGCTTTACTGAAATCTAAGTAAATGGCATCAACTTGTTCATCATTTTCCAATACATTGGTGTACAATCAGAATAAATTAATAAATTCGACAAATTCGATCTACCTTTAATAAATCCATGCTGTTCAAAAATAATGATAGAATACAAATAATTTCATAAAATATGAGCGACCATGGGATCCAGGATTTTTGCAAATCCATTCATAATAGATATAGGTCTATAATTCCTAACATTCTGACCAGATATAGCATCTTTTGAAGTACAATGTAGTATATTATGCACCTAACGAGAAAAGAACTTGAACAGTCCAGAACTCGTGTAGATTGACCAGCATGCACATACCAGCACATAAATTACAATGATTTCATAGTTTTTAGAGACTCTATATCAATTCATATTTCGAGGATAAGCATAATAATACATATCTTCTAAGTTAATGAAAGACTTTGAAAGAGTTTTTGCATTTATCAAAACGTTTATTTAATTGTCGAATCTATTAGGTAAGTTAATTATATCGATTAATAGTACAGTTGACTGATTCACTTATTAAATTGATTATCCCATATTTAATAATTTAGTAAATATGAAAAATAATACTTAAAGAATAAAAAAACTTGTACATTTTAAAAGATAATTAATATCTCAACGTCTTATTTTGCTTATTATTTTAACGATTTTAAAACCAACATTTTTTGTTTTATATCGTTTGCTATAAGTGCAAGACTTATTGCCTTTAAAATCGTTTTGCAGAAGTTCCTACAGAACAGAATTCAGATAAATTTTAGTTATAATAGTTATTCGTACATTTAGTTAATACATTGAATTACGTCGTAAAATTCTTGTGGGAATAAAACTGATTCTTCTGTAAAATATTCTTCTGTGTAAATACTTATGAGACTTATCACGTGGTTTTAAAATTGCTACAAATCTTTAAGAATGTATAAATCAAAATAATAGTGCATGATAGTATTGTACCAATACACAAAAATTAACTCAAGTTCACTTTTTTCAAATCGAAACTACCATGCGAATTTTAATTATTCGCGAAGAAAGAACTTTAAAGTGAATCTAATATATTTGTACATAGAGATAAGAGTAACACAAATAAAAATATTCAACAAATTTCACATTAAGAATTTAAAATTAGTCTTGTATTTAGTGATTTTTCTTGACCCGCATATCGATTCCTACTTTAACAGAAAGTGTACCTCCCAGATAATCTTCTTGGAAGTCGACCAAAGGAAGCGCATGGCGAATCGACGGACAATATATCAAACAGCGGCTCTTTCCAATCTGAGCGCGGTTAATCACCAGACTTAATGCAGTTAATTTAAATTCGCGGCCATGGCGAAAGAGAGAGAGAGAGAGAGAGAGAGAGAGAGAGAGTTTGTGGTGGAGGAGAGGGGACGGGAGGTTCGCTCGCAAGCGGCGTTCGAAAGCACCGACAGGCAAAATGCATCATACATTAATTAGGATAATTATTCTCCGCGCGAGACGCGAAATTTCGCATTACTTAGAGAATATGAAAATGCGGTCGGCCGCCGCGCGCTCGCAAGCTTGGCTGTGGGGCGCGTGTGTATATATGCTGTGCGCACAAGGTTAATGCGAAAGCCACAAGAAGCGAGTACGCGTGAAAATACAATGACGCGCTAGCGCGGCCGTATAGGCCACGGGCTTATATACGTTATCTTTCGGTTAACGCGGCAACAGAGCGGCGCTCGGCATCCCCTTTAATCCGCGCTTGCCCGCCACCCCCCATTCCCCTCCCCACCCAACCGACGCACACCTTATACTGCTTTGCGGGGAAGAAATGCTCCGGGCGCCAGGCTCTTGCTCCCTTATTAAAATTATTAATCTACCTGTGCCCATAGTTCCCGTCCTGTGCGTGCGCTATTATATGTGTATGTATGAGATCGGGGTAAAAAGTTACCGTAAAATCTGCGCACTCGGGCTCGGGGAAAGAGAGAGAGAGAGAGAGAGAGAGAGAGAGAGGAGGGGGAGGGGAGGGGGCGAGCAGCGAATACATTTTACGACGGGGACTAGAGGCTAGTCGGCACGTTTTTCCAGCAGTTTTTCACGTCGGCTTTGAAATTTACAGCGTTTATCAAGAAATTTTTTTGTGTCCAGCAAGCAGCAGTAGCAGTAGCGCGAGGGAGCGAATTCCCCGCGAAACTGAATTCTTTGACGATAAATAACATGCCCGATCAAAGCTTTATTAGTTTTCATGGGATTTATACGTGGCATTTCGCATCTTAACTTTCATGTATTATTTCCGATGCTTTGATAGCACGAGCCTGTGCACTGTTCTGCAGATACACTGATCTTTACTTTAACAAATAGTGTCAGATGATCAAGCGTCAAACATTATATGTTCTGTACATATTCACATGTATCTGCATAAAAATATTAGTTTGCTAAGGTAAACATTGTTGCAAACCTATTGTGTGCACAAAAATAGATCAGAATTTCTTACATTATTATATTAAAGTGTTAATTTTCGGTGGTCAGTCAGAAAATGCGCAGTCAGTCTATGCGGTGAGGCGGATGATCTAGCTATACAATCAAATCCAGAAGTTAGTCAAATTTAAAAATTAAGCTTTTATGATTTTCAAATATATTTTTATACAGAACTATTCTAGTATTGAAAATTAAAAAAGGTTAAAATTGATTTAAATGTGATAAACAATATTTTCTGAGTATATAAAGATTGATTAGTCAAACTTTTGGCTGCAAATATGACCTTTTTTACCATGTTAATCCTGAATTGCTTCGTTTATAGATTCTAACATACGAAATTTGGTTATTGTTATATCAAATTTCAAGTACTTGAAATTATTTTTTCGTTAGTTTTGTCTCGATTATATGTGATATTCTGTACAGCGCGTGTTAAATTCACATTTATACTTATGAATAACTTCTAATCTATCAATAAATCTAATCACAATATTTCTAAAATTTTGTGTGTATTCCTACCTTACCGACTTAAAATATTGGTCGGCATTGAGCCACTAGACCCCTATCTTACTGATTGGGCTATTATCAAAAAATTAGCCGATCATAATCCAGTAAATCCCTACATTACCTAACGAGCTCTTGGGTTATCGAAAAATTAGTCGATCATGAGGTACTAGATGGTTACCTTATCGAGCAAGTATTATTGGATTATCGAAAAAAGGTGTGCATGTATTTGCATGCTTACAATGCGAGCGTAGCGAGCTATTGAAACTTGTAATCACTGGTGGGCATGTATGACACATGTATATGCACATTACGTATATATACACGTATAATACTGTATATTAGAACTTTTTTATATACCGCGTGTATAATAAGGGGCTGGACACTTAAAAAGGAACAAAACACAAAACACAAGATTAGTATTGGTTAATTATATATCTATAGATATGAAGAACAAGATCTTGTGTCTTGTGTTTAGAGCTATATAGATATACTAACCAATGATAATCTTGTGTGTTGTGTTCTGTTCCTGAAAAACATGTCTAGTATTTTCTAAACGTAACATTGCAACAACATTTTTTGTATTTGCAGCATTGTTCTTCCCACCATCGATAAGTAAAATTGCATTTCGTGAATGCATTTGAATTACGGAACTTTCAAATTCAGTAAATCTTTTGTCCAGTAAAATTGTGGAAAGCGTTTTCCTATTTGGAATTTTGTAATTTGGGTTTAGTAGCTGAACGAAACTTCTGAAATATACTGATTCCGTGATAAAGAATGGTATATTACTACCAAAAAAGAAATCTGCAAGAGCTTCATCAACTTCTCTAGAATTTATGTTACGATCACCTACGACAATTTTTAATCATACTAATACACGTAAAATTCGATGTATAAATTAATTAATTAAAAAAATTAGTGTTAAGTTATAAGTAACAATTACCTTCCATAATTACTTCTTTAGCAATGAAACAAATGCGCAGTTTTATTTTAAAAGATATTTTATTTGCTCTCTTTCTAAATCACTAAATTTAAATCTCTCTTAATCACTCTTCCAGACTCACAAGTTTTACAGTACAGACTAAAACAAAATAATCAGTTGGAATATTGCAATTGTTTTTGTTTTGAAAAATTTTCAAAACATACTGTATTGTATAGTATTATACGGTATATATCGATTAATATCAAACGTGAAATATACGTGTATATATATACATTACGTAACGTATATTATACGTGTATGTATAATACTGAATATTTTCTCCATTTACCCACCAGTGCTTGTAATCAGTAAACTGCTATTCAAAGTTGAAAATTAATTATAGTCTGAGATTAGCTACATAGCATGATTGTATGCAAAATTGTCTATCTAGTATGTGCACCTCATAAATCTTTTACAGTTGCAATATTATACATTGTCTGTGGAACAAGGAAAAACTGAACACTCTTACTTGATGGGTAATGTATTAAAGAAGGGCAAGTTAATTGTTCTCTATTCTTAAGGGGGCAAGCCCCTGTTAAACTAAAAGAAAAATCGATTTTTTTATTGGCTAATTTGGTAGCAAATGGTATGTAGAATTATGCCCCACAACCCGCTTGTGATATTTCGTATTATTTAAAAAGTTACAGGCGAAATAGTAAAACAGTATTATTCACTAAATTACGCTAAATTACGGATTTATTACTTTTTCAATATTAACTTTTTTTTATTATATAAACAAACAAATTTGTTTATTATATAAACAAACATGAAAACTTTAAAATGCGATATCTCAGCGAAAAAATAAGATATTTTAGCAAACTCAACGAAATTTGAAATAGCAGGACTTGTACTTTAAGATGATATGTGTAATTTTTTGAGAAAAACAAAATTTTCGAGGCTACATAACCTCAACAATGGGCAAAAACCGCGTTTTTGTACTTTTAGGTTAGAATATCTAAAAAACCTGACGTGATGGAGAAATTCTGAGGGTAGATTTGGATTCAGCGCACCAAAATACTTCGGGAATACTATAGCTCGCTTGTGATGGAAAATCTTGTATAATTGTGTAATAGTATTACTGTATATACGCGTACATCTGCGCGGGTCCGGGAGCCGGGAATTCGTATCTTTGTGAACGCAGCCGATCACAATGTAAACCCTGCTTGTTCCTTCGGCCTTTAGCAACACTATAGCGCCACTAGCTTTCATAATGTAGAAACGACTGTATGGATTATCTGGGTCAATATGTCAGTATTCTTAGTAAACAGTATATAGCTATATCGGCTCCGCACACAGCTTTACTGACTGTACTTATATTATGCATTTTTAAAATATATTTTTTAATTAAATTCGGTTTCCGCGAGTGCAGTGGATTAAAAAAAATAATTTTAATAAATTAGTGTAGACTAGGTTAAAAAAAATTTTTGTATTATTTTTTATAAAATTTAGGTTAGGTTAAAAAAATTAAAAGTTTAGATAATAAAAAGTTACAAAGAAATAAGTAACAATGCCACCAAAGAATCAACCCGAGAAGAGAAGAAGAACAAATATTCTTCGGCAACAGAGACGACAGCAGCGCTCCAGCTCCAAAATGACCAAGAATATCATCCCCCTCAATAAAGTTTCAGAGCATCACAACTGATGGCTGCGAAACAAAAAACAGGATCATAGATATCAGCATTCTATATCCTGAGTTAAAATAGTTCATGTGCTGCAAGAAATGCCATGGAGAAGTGGAATTAAATAACTGAATCAGCTTTTCGAGGACTAGGTTTTAAAATAAACCTCACCTACTCCAAGTGCAAGGAAAACGCAGCTATGAACTCGAACAAATTAGTTGGTGCAAAAAGCAACGCATTTGAAGTGAACCGTAGAAGCAGCATTGTTATGCGTGTACTTGGACATGGGCATTCTGGTCTCACAACATTCTGTGGTATTATGGATTTACCACCAACAGTAGTCCACAGTGCATATAACAAAATCATTGAACAACTGAGTGAAGTGTGTGAATCTGCTGCACTCAGTTCCATAACTGCAGCTGTAAAGCAAGAAAGTGATGCGAGTCGATCAATCAGTGCTGAAATTGATGTGTCTGGAGACGGATCATGGAGGAAAATAGGATTCTCATCACTACAAGGATTTGCCAGTATTATTGGCAACAAGACTGGGAAAGTGATTGACGTATCAATCAAAAACAGCTTCTGCAGGGCCTGCTCGCTATGGGAAGCAAAAGAAGAGACAACAGAATACCATGAATGGTTTGAAGTGCACTAAACCCTTTGCTCAGCTAATCATGAAGACAGTGCTGGTAAGATGAAGGTGCAGGATGGTGTGCTCGAGATGTTCCAACGCTCAGTGAAAAAATATAATGTGAAGTACCAGCATTATATTGGTGACGGAGACTCAAAGGTGTTCTGTTCAGTGTCTCAAGCGAAACCTAATGCAGATGAACTTCTGATTGAAAAAAGAGAATGTACCGCTTATGTATAGAAGAGGATGGACGCCCGACTTAAATTGGACAAGAAGTTTTCGAGTAATCGTGGTTGCCAATTTTAAAAATGTTGTTTTGAGAAAAACGCATTTACTGTTTTGAAAACCGAAAAATGGTACCTACGATTCAATCAGCGATTCCAAGGGCATATAATAGGTCTTTAACCACTTCGTACATGCTTTTGTTAATATTCTGTAGTTCTCTGTGAGCCTTAGACCTTCTAATTGTATTTACCCCCTTAACAACTAAATTTCACACATGTCACTTCTATTTAGAAATTTTTATTTTTCGTCTAATTCGTTGTGAAATTTGAGAGTAGGGTCGCCATAACGATATTGTTGTATGACCGATACGAGCGGCGCTAGATCTAATTGTTTATCAAAATTCACACGATTTCACGAAAATTTTGATAAAAAATTATATCTAGAGTCGTTCAGATCGGTTATGAAATATAAAACACTAATTGTATCAGCGTTAGTGCCTTTGGGCCCTAGAAGTCGAGTGGGCCATTTACCAAAAATATATGAAAAATAGTCATTGTCTTAAAACCTTTATTACAAGGCAAATATATAAATTATAAAAAATATTACAAAAAAAATATTAAAAGTATAGATAATCAGCTTTCCCTTGCATTTTCGAACAAGTTATTAGCATATTATTTTCCCTAAAATGATTAGGACCTAGTTTTTGATCATTTTTTCGTTTCTTTGTTAATATTGTAGCAATCATTTGATTTCATAAGTAAATTTCACTCATTGTTATAATTTATATGATTGATATCTTATATTACTTTTGAAACTTTATTTTATGCTTAACCCATTAACTACCAACACCTCGAATTTTCAACAACTTTTTCAAGGCTTTTCTTCAACTAAAAAAAAGGTTTGAAAAATTTTGAAAAAAATCATATCCGACGTATTTTGAGCTGCTCTTTCGAATGATGATACCGATTTTTTGTTAAAATACTCTTGCAAAAAATATGGTGTGTTTTTCACGAAAAAAAGTTAAAAAATTTGGAAATTTTCAACTTAATGAATTTTTTTCATAAGGAAAATGCAATGACAATAATTCAAAATACTGCAAAAAAGTGCAATCGATGTTCAAATATTACTGGAAAATTATTTTCATGATTCTGAAGTATTTTTAACCTCTTCAAAATGGCCATATTTTGCAAAATCCCAAAAAACTCAAAATTTAATAAGCATTTTTTCAGAAAACTTCTTAGTGGGCTCTTTTACAACTAAAAAGAAGGTTATGAAAAATTTCAGAAAGATCTTATCCGCCGTATTTTGACCTGTTATTTCGAATGGTGAGACTTATTTTTTGCTAAAACACTCTTAAAAAAAATATGGCGTGTTTTTCACGAAAAAAATTGAAAAAATTTAGAAATTTTCATCTTTTTAATTTTTTTGATAATGAAAACGCAATGGCAATAATTCAAATCACAGCAAAAAAGTGTAATTGATATGCAAACATCAAGGAAAAATTTTTGTCATAACCTTAAAATATTTTTAAACTTTCCAAAATGGCCATATTTCGTAAAATCTCAAAGAGCGGAATTTCCATACTTTTACACATACTTTCTGACATTCATACATTCATACATACATACATCTGTGTAGAGCTAAG
>UELU01115333.1:0-12977 GCA_900490025.1 Megastigmus dorsalis | reverse complement strand
GATTTCGGTGTATTTATGATTTACTACTCCTTTAAAAACGTACATTTTTATTTAGATGGTATACCAATGTTTTATACTACTCTAAGCATCATTTTCGAGAAGTGCTGAAAGGTATTTCAAAATAAAGAATTTATTATAAGCTTTCAACAATCAAGTGCTCGCGTCAGACTGCCGTGCCTTTTATTTTTCGCTGAACCTGCGACTAACGAATGACGGTGTGGAGAGAGAGACCGAGAGACAGCGCAGCGACGGCCGGCGGCGGAGAGGTACTCGGCGGGCCACCCCACTCTACTCTGTTCGCGCCCCGCTTGCTGCTGTAGCTTTACGCTGATTGGCCTGATCGACTGATTTTCAATCGATGATTACTCAGTAACTACTGATCGGATCGAAAAGTTTATTAGTGATTTTTTACTTAGAATTTTTCGCTCTATCCGAATCCATACATTGTGATATTCTATTTGTTAACACCCCGTATTTAGAACTCGAACATCTATGGGTGCATTAAATACAAGCCATTGAAATATTTACTTACTCATTCAATAATTTTTGGAATATTATATTTTTAGTACAATTTCTGCGTGTATATTAACGGTTTAACGCTCTCGACCATCATTACACATGAGTATCAATATATGGAACTTATACAAACTGTTGAGCCTCCCAAAGAGCTTATAGGTTCACTTGAATCGGATCGAGTACTTGCTAAGAAAGCTTGCATAATTTATCATCCTTGCTATACTATCATTCAAACAGTGAAAAACTAATTTAGATAAACAACGTAATGATGCTACTTTTAATCAAATATTTTCAATTTAAAATCGCGGGTAGATGCATTAATTATGCGCAAATATTTTTTTACATTCATGTATTTCCTTATAAAAAAGATGTATTTTAATGTTAAATTTTTTTTTGTTTAAATATTCAAGTATTTTTCCAACTTTACACTGACTTCGAGATAAATATACTATTACAATGTATTTTCAAATACAAAGGTACGTATATGTGATTTTTCATGGTTTAATGCATATATTATTATCTTGAATTCGAATAATTTATTAAATGAAATGAAACATAAGAATTTTTCAACCTCATGATAGTGCGTTGAAATCTTATCTATTTCAATGCAATTAATGTGATTTAATATATTTCTATGTATTCTATACTAATTTATCTTTATTGCATTGAATCGAAATTAAATAAGTATTTTATCAAATATAATTTAATTACTATAATTAACATAGAAATGAATCGAGTTCAATTGCTTTGAATGGATACATTAAAAAAAGTATTTGAACCAGCATTTTAAACATAAAAATTCAATAGGCATTAACAGCTTTAAATAAGTTCAGGAGAGAATGCTTTTTAATGAGAATTTTCAACATTGGAATTGAATATCGTTTTTAAGTGTTTTGAATATAAGTATAATAGTAAATGATTTTGAATAAATCCATTTAATATGAATTTCAATCGACTTCAATTACTTTGAATACGTATATTAGTACGTGTTTTTGAATGACCATATCAAACGAAGAAACTGATCAATAGATATAAATTTTTATGAATAATAACATTAGTCCATAGTTTTAAATGAGCATTTTCACCATTCAAATCGAATCGCTTTAAGTATTTTGATTATTGTTAATGATTTGGACTGAATATATTGCTTATGGAATATGAATTGACTTCAATTATTTTAAATTTGTGTATTAGTAAATGGTTTTAAATGATCATATTAAACACAGAAAAGTTATGTGAATTAGAATTCAATTGCGATTGCCTATGTTAAAGAGAATTTAAGTTTATTCATTTTTAATTGATGTTCGCCATCAATTTCAAGTGGGAATAAAAAATTTACATAAATGTATAAAAAGGTAAAAAAGGTATAAAAAAGAACGAAATTATGTATGTATATGTTAATCCCGCTCGCTATAAATATATAAAAGTTATTATAAGATACTATAAGGGGTATTATAAGAGACCTCTACGAATATCGGAACCCCCAAGTATTTCATATTTTCCTCTCAAAACCTCGGCTGTATGATTCCATTTGCGGAACCATTACTATAAATTTGGCTTGTACCCTTTAAAGGAAAGTAAGAGAACATAAAGTTTGCATGAAAGGTTCAAAGAATCTTGAAAATTTCATGGTATTTCAAAAGATATTTGAAAAATGTAATGCCTTATTTTACCAATCATTCCATCTCTAGTAAGAACATATACAATTGTGAATGCAATTTGAGCTGGATATCCAGCAAAATTTTGGGTTTATTGAACAAAAAATCTTTGCATTGAATGCCTTTAAATTAAGATGAATGAGAATATACTTTCAGTGAATCAAACAGTAGTAAAAGAAATTATATCTCTACTGTAAGTAGATAAACTAGGTTGGTTCTGGATCACCCGGACGCGGGGTTTCTGGCTCACCCTGCTGCGGATGAGCCAGAAGCGCTACTTCCCCCTCCCCCCCCCCTCCCTGCAAAGCTAGAAGAGACAGTGATCCAGAATCGGCCTAGTGTTTCTGGCTCACCGTGTTGCTCTATCTCTCTCTCCCCCGCAGAGCTAGAAGAGACTACGCGCCAGAAGCGGCCTAGCGTTTCTGGCTCGCCCTGAGGCGGATGAGCCAGAAGCGTCTCCCCCCTCCGCCGAGCTGCAAAAAGCAGTGACCCAGAAACAGCATAACATTTAGCGCGAGCGGCTCATGTATACGTCAGGCCGCCCGCTGCCCATAATTTTGCAGCCACTTCACGCTGTTTGCAGTCTGATGTCCGCTGTCCGCTGTCCGCTGCCCGCTGCCCACTGCCGCCTGCGCTGAGCCAGAAGTGCCGCTTATTGGTTTTTTTTTTTGCTCTGAGTGAGCCAGAAATACGCACGGGAGGAGGAGACCGTGCTGCAACCACATAGGAGACTTTTTACACCACTTTAATTTTTCGGAGGGTGAACTCCAAGAGCAAAAAGCAGGTCAACACATCCGAGAGATCTCCGAGAAGCACTCGAGGATGCGAGCTGCAAAGTTCACCCACGTATCGAATCGCACCTCCCTATATCCCCTGAACTACGCTTTTCTTACTACGTGTTTAGCGCCGCGGTGTTTCGCCACCTAGCGGTAGAGCGCTATACTATTCTGGAGAGGAAGGAGGCTTTTTACACCCCTTTCATTTCTCGGAGGGTGAACTCCAAGAGCAAAAACCAGGTCGACACATCCGAGACTTCTCCGAGGAGCACTCAAGGATGCGAGCTGCGAAGTTCACCCACGTGTCGAATCGCACCTCCCTATATCCCCTGAGCACCGCTTTTCTTACTACGTGTTTAGCGCCGCGGTGTTTCGCCGCCTAGCGGTAGAGCGCCGTACTCCTCTGGCCGCCAAATTCAAAATCTTAAGATGAATACGAGAGCTCTGAATAGTATACATGTAAGTTTCAAAACTTTGTGCATATTTATTATACAATATTATGAGAACTTTAAGCGTTATCTTTAAATATTAGAGTATACGTTTGATCTTATGCAACGAGTAAATGTTTATTTCAAATAAAGTAAAGACAAATAATTTAATTAAAAATTTTTTTTTTATTCATACTTAATATTTTGCATTCAATTGTACATTTTGTATACTTGATATTTTGCATTCAATTGTACATTAACGGATTCGTCTTTGACTCTTCGCTCAAGCATCCAACGTTTCATGGCATCGACGTGCACAGACGCGCAACTCAGGTTCAGACCTGCATTCGTACAGGCAGGTCTTTTTGCAGGAATCCACTGCTGAGTCAGAATCGGTCAAGGTCCTGCTACTACTTAGAGCCTTTTTAATCTTTCTTCTCGGAAAATTAGTAGTTGAAAACTTGCGGTTTTTTCCATAATGAATCTATCTCTTCTTTTGAATTGCTCTGACCTATGGTGATCAGTTAATGAGGCTGTTTTAATCAGACTCGATTTCTTCCCATTCCATTTCAGAACAAAGAGAGTAGAAAAGTTTCATTAGCTTAACGTTTCGGAGTGCACACGTAGCTTTGTACGCTCCGTTGTGGTTTGTTCATATAGTCACTGATTTCGGATGATCGAACTCCGGATAGCCGAATTCCGTGAGATCGGAAACTTTAAAATTGAATTTTTCTAGCCCTCTCTTTTTTGCCTGTCCAATCACGTAAACGTTTGTGGCATCCTGTAGAGCTTCTCGAAGTATATTTCCAATTTCGGTATATTCGTGTTGACCCGACTCCCAGGCTAAGCAGTGATAGCAAGGTTCCAGCCACAGATTTTGACGTTTGTACTTCTGGGTTAGTCTCATCCAGGGAAATGGCGGCTTGAAGAGGAGCACTATGGGATCGGTATTATCGTTGATCGGAATTATGGCCAATTCTTTCAAGACGAAGTCCTTACCCGGCTTCTTGAAGCCTTACACGTCCAACGCGTACTCCATCTCGAGCAAGAATGTGCTCTGCTTTGACGCTCTCTCTCTTATATCACCTTTCCCCCATTCTAGATAAGCTTCCTGACATGACCACTTACGGCATCGTATTTGACAATCCGATCGTGTATAATTAAGCAGTAAGCGGTGGTGCCAGCAGAAAAATTTTGCTTAGCATCGAATTCGAGACGTACGTCTACGGGAGCGTTTTTCAGTGAATCGTTCTGTTTCGAGCTGTCGATGACGATTATCGGAACGCGGTTGATGAAATCGGTTTTTGTGAGCATCGGCTCAGAATCTTTTCCGTAGTATGCGTGTTGGAAGTTGGCATACATGTCGTATAGAATTGCATACTGATTCTTCGCAACGTCCAAATTCATGTTTCCATACGGATAATATTGCGAATTGAGAAATAGTTTTAAGTTACTTATGTTACAATGATCGAACTGACTAGCATTGTCTGCTCTTTCTCCCTTTCAATTTGTTTGAAAGCCTAGTATGACGAATCGAGGCTTTTCCAGCTGATTAGAAGTCTTTACAGTCCACACGTGTCGCGTAGAAGTTGGTAGTACGGGACAAGTCCCACGATCGAAAACACATCGTAATTGGTTTATTTTTTTCGATACGACGAAGCTGTCGAATCCTGTACTCATTAGAGAGCTGTACGTAGGGCATGAGCCACTCGATTCTCAAAAGATCGATCTTGAATTCTTCAAACACATTCTCAACTAGAGTTTGCACCACTGCATTGATATCGTGTCTCGATCTCGTGAGATTCAACTCGTGCTTAACGTTAACGAGGATCTTACGATATTCTTCGGCAAAACCGAGAATCATACAGAGAGGTATGAAAATGTCGAAATAGCCCGCATCGTTGGTTATTTACTCCGTTTCCCCCACATCTATCCAACCTGCGTTCTCCATAATTAAACTCTGGTTCGGATTGAGCGATGCCCAACCTTTCATGACGCTAGTCAAACCAACGTTCTTGCATCTATCGATTTCTATCGCGTTAATCTCGTAGCGGATTTCCTCGAAAAGATGACAGACGCCATTGTTAACTAATTTTGTATTCCGCACCGCTGTTCCATCTGCTTTTGTTAGCCTTCCTACTACGTGTATAGAACTGCACGAAGGTAAAAGGTTCAAGTCTTGATGTTGAATGGATATGCAAATTTCGTGGCTGTTGTTGAAGTTTGACAAAGTGTACGGTTGATGAGCGTGAACTTCATAGTGTGCCACTGACTCATCGAATGTTACACCTGACTGTATGTTTAGAATTTCTTCCATTTCGTTGTAGACAGCAGAAGATTAAACACGTAATTTTCCACCAGGGACGATTTTTAAACCTAGGCTCTTGAGGAACTGAACGTTCTGCTGTGTTATCGCTTTGACTCGTCGGTGACGACTGATGCTTGGACGCCATGTAGATCTATTTGTATATCCTACGTTGTAAACGATTCCCATTATACTGATTTTATATGTAATCTGATCGTGATAATTTCTCCACGAAAATTAATAAAATTGTCGTCTTGATCAACTAGACGTATTTTTATGTGATCGATGCACTTTACGGTGATTGGTACGTAAATGACGTGCGAGGGAACTTCGATAATTTAGTATCCTGGTGGTACTGCGGGAAATAATTCGTGAATCGTGTGCACTCTGCGTCCGTTTATATAGGATCCCGTAGTGATGTTACACTCGACTCTCAACGGGTTGACTTTTAGAATTCCAACGGGAAGGTCGGAGTCGTGAGCTATGTTTGGTTGTAGAATGCGAGAAGTAAATCCCAGTACTCGAGCAATAGAATCTTTAGGAGTAAAATCAATTTGATGACTGCACTTACACTGCGAAGTGTATTATTATTGGGATTAAAGAAAGAGTTATATTCTTATCTAACAATCTTTTATGAAGATATTTATCGATATCATCAATCTCGTAGCTACCTGTTGGTAAACTAATAACCTCCTCACCCACGTATAATTTGTTGTTACTAGTATCTATATTAGGTATGGAATTGAAAGTTAAAAGTTCTACTAAACCGAGAGCGTAGTTCTTATTCGATGAGAGTTCGATCGGTGGAAAGTATTGCGCTTCCAAAATAGCTAAATTACCCGTTAGAGTTAGAGTTAATGATTCTTCCATGACTGTTCGAATCATAATGAATGAAAATTATAGTATAATGTCTTTATATATAGCCGGACAAAAACTTGAGGCATAGATGACCGCAAATGTAAGTATCAAAGTTTTGATATCTCTCGTGATTGTATTTGACCTCGTCAACTCCGAGATACGTCATCAAATCTAAAGGTGGCTGAAGATCTCCAAAACTATCAAAGTAAACGACGTTGTTGCCACGTTTACGATAAGCAATCCAATGCATGCCGGGGTCGCTCGCATCATCCAAGGTCCGGAAGCTGGTAACTCATTTCGTATGAACACCCCTCTGAAGTTTGGAATTTTTAGACTTTTTGCATATTTTATCAAGTCAGCGTCTGTAAGTGCTCTTCGAGGTAATTTTATATCGAACTTTTTTTTTTAAACCTTTTCCGCTGTAAGGCTTGAGGTGAAGACCAAATCCTTTCTTATGTGGTTTGAGGTAAAGACCTTTACCAAAGGCAATCGCTTCCATAGTTTTATTGTGTCTTTTTTTTCTCTTCCAAGCGCTGTTTGGCTGCTTTAGCGTCGTTGACAGCTTGTGCGATACCAGCGCCCACACCAGCCAGTGCACCCACTGCACTTAGACCTGCGAATAGCGGTATGAGAAAAGGTAAAGCTCCGCCTACTTTAGACGAAACTGGCAGAATGCGTGGAATATTAATGTTTTCTTTACCACCTGCCTGTTTGACTGCACTGCGAGCTTTATTCAATGCCGAGCGAATAACTGTTCGGGCGCATTTGCTCAGCGCTGATTTGAAAGAAGCAGCTTTAATTACTTTATTCAATTTTGTTTTCTTTCTCTTTGACGTCTTCTTCCTCCTCTTAGACGTCTTCTTCCTCATACCCATACCTAGCTTTGACTTTAATTTTATGACTTTATTAATAGCGTAAACAGCTGTCTTTTCACCACAATTAGCGTCCTCAGTGATTGCGCGTTGCCGAGCTTTGTCGGCTAGAACTCTGTCAGCGGTGTTCCTCATCTCGACGTTCTCGCGATTTTGTGAGTAAGCGATATCGTGCTCCTTGCACTGAGTACGACTGATGCTCGAAGCTATATAAGAGCCCTATTTATAGCTGAGCGGTCAGTTGCGCATTAGATATCGTGTCGAAAGCATGGATTTCAAGGAACAACAAGTCAAGCTTCCAATAACGAATTTTGACGTTATTTTCGAGCAAGATCGAAGAGCTAAACGACATGGAGACTTACTACCCGATAGTATACGAGCAGTCTTTTGCGGTCCATCGAATTGCGGAAAGACGAACAGCCTGCTCGCTCTCATTACCCACCCCAATGGTGTGAGATTCGAGAACGTATACGTTTATTCGAAATCTCTGAATCAACCAAAGTATAAAATGCTACATCAGCTCTTGGAGACCATAGATGGCGTGCAGTACTTTCCGTTCAGAGAACACGATGAAGTGATAGATCCCGAACAAACGCTCCCCAATTCAATCATGATATTCGACGACATCGCTTGCGAGAAGCAAAACAACGTCAGAGCTTTCTTCTGTATGGGTAGACACAAGGGTGTAGATTGCTTCTACAATGAAAGAAATATTGGGCTCTAGTTCACCTTTTCAAGTAAAACAAAAGACAAGCGGTCGCTCCGATGATTTGGGCACTGATTCTCTCAGGAAAGGGAATGAGTACTCTCTAAACGAGCGATCGCTGTCTTGCGCGACTAAAAAAAAAACTATTTGGGTACTCAGTGCTCGATAAACAGAGGACTGTTGCCGAAACTCACAGTGGCGCCACTGCATACTAATATATTGGCGTATCCTCTAAATTTGTTTCAGTGTACCTATGTCAGACACATGCTCACATTCCCAAACATCTAGTTAGAGATAACGCAAATCTATTGGCAGTATTTCGACAAGATGATGTGAATTTGAAACACTTGTACAATGATCACGTCAACTGCGACATGAGTACTGATATACAAAATATTGGAGATGAAATGCATGAGAAATTTAAAAAATTTATCGATGATATTGAAGTAGCGGGATTGAAGGTTGAAACTGATAGTTCGGTGCTATAAATACAGCTGCATAGTTGTATTACAGTTATTTGCGCTATGACTATGCAACGACAGAGATTGGTGGAAGAGCTCCACAAGCCTGCCAGACGCAATTATCCGCGTCGCAAATTTGATATGCGCGGCTTGGACGAGACTTGGCAAGCTGACTTGGTAGAGATGCAGCCTTACGCCCGAGAGAATAAAGGTCATAGATACATGCTCAACATCAGTGATGTTTTCTCCAAGTATGCGTGGGCCGTCCCTGTAAAGACTAAAACTGGCAAGGATGTAGCAGCAGCTATGAAGTCCGTATTGATCAAACATCGAGTACCCAAGAATCTTGACACAGACAGAGGCAAAGAATTCTACAATACAGAGTTTCAGAATCTTATGCGAAAGTACAAGATAAATCTCTACTCAACCTACAGCAATCTCAAAGCATCCATTTGCGAACGCTTCAATAATACGCTTAAAAATGCAATGTGGAAAAAGTTTAGTCCACACGGTAATTACAAGTGGTTAAACATATTGCCCGAATTGATAGCAGCTTACAATAATCGAAAACATCGAACTAT
The DNA here is from genome assembly GCA_900490025.1 of Megastigmus dorsalis. Lineage (NCBI taxonomy): Eukaryota > Metazoa > Arthropoda > Insecta > Hymenoptera > Megastigmidae > Megastigmus > Megastigmus dorsalis. The sequence goes on along the minus strand of UELU01115333.1, from coordinate 3,816 downwards.
CGGTATGAAACCCAAAGATGTGACTACCGCCAACGAAGTCCAAGTCTTGCAGAAATTCGTTCGTGAAGCAGCTGCAAAGAGACAAAAGTTCAAAGTAGGCGACAAAGTACGAGTGAGCAATGCAAAACAAGTATTCGAGAAAGGATATACGCCCAACTGGTCGACGGAAAAATTCACAATCACTCGTGTAGCAGCTACAAATCCAACGACGTATCATCTGAAAGACTATCGAGATCAGCCCATCTCCGGTGGATTCTACGATCAGGAACTGTTGAAGGCCAAGTATCTGGATGTATGTCTCGTAGAAAAAGTTCTCAAAAGACGAGGAAATCAAGTATTTGTAAAATGGTTAGGTTTTAATAAATCTCATAACAGTTGGATTGACATAACTGACTTATAATTATTTCTTAAAGAGATATTTTTTTTAGTTGTATAAGTGAAAAATTGTATTCGTTAAATAAGAAAAATAATGGTCTATATTATGTACGATAAAATGGTATTTGATGAATAAATAAACACAAGTATTTAAAATTAAAAAATGGTCTATATTCTTTTTTTTTACAAATCTTTATGAATTTAAAAATTCAACACTGTATCCACCGTTAAACTTCATAAAAAGTTCGTATTAATTCGCCGCACTTTGCATGTTGTTCAGCAAGTCCGGGTTCTTGTCCAAGGCATCCGATATTCTTTTCGGCAAGAAGACGTCGAATTCATCGTCCAGTTCTGCTACAATTTTCATACCAAATCTTGTATTAACTTGTTTGAGTTTCGAGACCCTGTAGGTTTTCCCAGTCACAAGATCACACATCTTTTTGGTCGGTAGGAAGCCTACACGAGCTATTTGGTTAAGGGCTGAGATGTCCATCTGAAATTTATACAAGTCCGAACATGAATAAACAAGTTAACACATTATATTAGTCAGAACATGAATGAACACGTTAACAAAATGAGATTACTAACCTATAATAATGATTCGCTGTTCTTCTTGTTATGAAACCTCGTTGGTCGATTATGTCAGATATTTTTTTGACTTCTTGGTTGATACCTCGTCAGTCGACTGAATAATGCTTCTCTTAAACGCCTGCTTTAATTTGTTTTGTCTCACCACGATTCCTAAATCCGGCGGCTTGACTGTGGCGGCTGCGCAGGATGATGATGATGTAGCAGCGACTGTTAAGACTCCTGAAGCCCGAATGAGATCTGGTTCCTCCGATGCGAGCTTATCTTCGCGCGGCGGCTCGACTACGGCGGTGTTTGCGCAGGATGCAGTGATTGGCAGATTATCAACCCCTTCTCTGCGTTCTTCACACGGCGGCTGAACCCCCTCTCCAGCAATGATCCGATTCCTCTAGCACTATTTTCGAATGACCCCATGGTAATGTGTCATTTGAGTTGATCTCTAGAAAGCGTTTATCATCGTGAGCACTGAGCGCGATCTTTGTTTCCACTTCAGTGTATAGCCGATGATGTCGAGATCTAATATTTCTCTGTTCTCGCGTGAGAGTAGCGTTTTCATTTAAACACTTCATATAATCTTCAAATGTTAGAGTCGCCTTAACCACTGAACTTTTCACACTTTTCGCTTTCTTTATTGGCTTCTGGTTTCTGACTCGGATACTGTACATCTTACTCCTTAATCCGACAAACTCCAACATAAGCTCTCCCTTGCATTCATCTTTCATTAAACCTACAATTTTTTTATTTGCTCGTGGTATGTTGTATTGGTTAATTTCAGGGTAATCGAACGTGTCAAATTGTTGAATATCATGCTTCATTAAGTTATAAATATCAATGTTTTTGACCTCGTATACAAAGCTATCTGTGTCAGTACAGAGCAGTTTACATTGATCTCCCAGTCGATCCAGCATATATTCATAGTGAAATCGGTAGACAAGAGTCTTGGATATATCAAGAATAGAGAATCCAATATATATCGGCTTCTTGATATATATCTCTGATCGCAACAACTGTATCGCCACAAGATTTTCATCAAAAATTGCGCAACTATGAAAATTTGGTTTGGCGATAAGCGCTTCTGCTCCGTAGCGTCCTGTCCATTTATTCACGAGCTTTATATCGACTCTTTTTCGCTCATTCTCCATTGAACAACATCTTCTCGAATTCGTTTTTAGCCTGCTTTCTTTTCTCACTGTTCAAGTCGATGTACGGTTTTAACCATGCACTTTGCTTAAATTTTAAAGCTCTATGAATATTTTTAAGTATTAATCCATTTTGCAGAGCATGCTTGAGCGCTCGATAGTGCAGTACGTAACGTTTTTTATCGTGAAGAGTTGTGATCAGCTTTATTTGTTTAGATTTTGGCGGCGCCATGTGCTCAGCGCAAAACGGCAAAGCTTTATGTGCATCGACAAGCGTGTCGGGGTATTCTAAATCTACTTCTAGAATGTAACCAGTAGAATAATCATCAGGAACATTGAAAAAGGTCCAATCCTGCGTAATTTCAATCCATTGAAAGTCACCGTAGGGTAAAAACTGAGTCATAGCCCAGTCATATAAGTTATTTACATCGTAATACATTAAATACTTGGTTTCCTCGTCAGCTTTATACTCTTCTTGCATGTATGAATTATTCGCTTTTGAGTAGCGATTGCAACACTGGTTAATGCCTCCGCGTATGCCGCGCTCTATAAACATGTGCATGTAGATATCGGTTAACAGCTGCAGTTCAATCTGTAAAATATATATTTATTTTGTTTATACATAAGAGTATTATATATAAGCGTACATTACCTCAGTATATTTGAGCGTTGCATCCCAATTCAATCCCTGTGTTGTGTAATAATGAGCGGGGTCCAATCCATAAGCCTCGAGACAGTTGCTTCGAAAGTTTTCAAAAACTTCGGTTAAAAGTAGAACGTCTGTTTTGAGGTATAAATCCGAGTATTCACCAAGATTTTGGATTTTGAAAGAGTTCCAAACATTTTCTGCATGCTCATAGTCTTTGATAGTAATGTTTGAATCATACAAACTACTATAAAAGTCCGCTTGTGATGGTAGTTTGATTTCCTTCAGCTTTTTAAGCGATGTAATGTAGTCGTATGGGAAGACTCCTTTCCTTTTTAAAAGTGAGATTTTCTCAGAGTCGAATCCGTCATCTCGCTCAAATACTCGTTGTAGAATGTCGAGTTTCTCTAAATAAGATGACACTTTATCCAACGATGCGGCCATGAATTTGAATGAGTCGATAAACCGAAGATTTATACCAGTTCCTTCAACGTATTTGGTAAATGATATATATTTCTCCTTAGTTTGCAGAAGTAGAGACACGTGTCCAGGAAAACAATTTGCGATCTATTTAATAAAGAGATGCGCATCGTAACCACTCATATTGTGAAATATCACGGGTACTGTTCTCGAATTCTGATAATTGATATTACACGAGTTATGCGCAGCACCTCGATATCTGTAAAGAATAGTTTTTATTTTATATGATAAATATGAATATAATTTTAGTACTTACTCTCCTGTGAAATAACAATGATCCTTGATCTTTTTACTCTCCTCAGTGAAAGGTTTTCGGCATATGTGGCATATGAGCGCTCTACCGAAGTCAATAATTTCTTGAAATGTTAGAGATCTCATCGGACGAGGGTTTTGATAAATCTCCTGCAATTTTAAGGCTATGGCATGAAGATTCCTTACAAACCACGTGGCAGGAGCTTCGTCTTTTAATCCCTCTTGTCTATAAGCCTTGTACTCCGACTGGGTATTATCATAGCTGCACATAACGTAATATCCGATGCTAAACGTTGATATGCACGCTTATTACTCCGTCCAGATATTTGCTTTCCC
>UELU01115244.1:0-18911 GCA_900490025.1 Megastigmus dorsalis | reverse complement strand
AAGTACCAGGTAACCTTGCAAGAAATGTTTCTGGAAGGTTTCTAAAAGTTTTCAGAAAAACTTTCGTTTTTAAAATGGAAACATGTTGATAAATGTTTCTAAAATGTTTCGAGATATTGCATGAAAGGTTACGGACGAATGTTTTTGAAAAGTTTTACAGATCATTCCCTGAAATGCTGCCTTAATATTGCAAAAATATTTTAAGAAATATTTCCGGATATGATCCTACAAGTTTCCGTAAACATTTCTCGAAACCTTTTTCGAAACCTTGCTCAAATGTTACAGGTAACCTAGCAAGAAATGTTTTTGGAAGGTCACTAGAAATTTTTCGGAAACACTTTCGTTTTTAAACTGGAAACCTTATGAGAAATGTTTCGGAAATCTTTTCGGAATATTGCATGAAAGGTTACGGACGAAAGTTTTTGAAAAGTTTTACAGATCACTCCCTGAACTCATGCCTCAATATTGCAAAAAAAAATTTTAACAAATATTTCCGGATATGATTCTACAACTTTTCGTAAACATTTCTCGAAACCCTTTCCGAAACCTCGCTGAAAAGTACCAGGTAACCTTGCAAGAAATGTTTCTGGAAGGTTTCTAAAAGGTTTCGGAAAAACTTTCGTTTTTAAAATGGAAACCTTTTGAGAAATGTTTTGGAAAGCTTTTCGGAATATTAAATGAAAGATTACGGACGAAAGTTTCTGTAAAGTTTTACAGGTCATTCCCTGATATGACGCCTCAATATTGCAAAAACATTTTAAGAAATATTTCCGGATATGATCCTACAACTATCCGTAAACAGTTCTCGAAACCTTTTCCGAAACGTCGCTGAAAAGTTACAGGTAAACTTGCAAGAAATGGTTTTGGAAGGTTTCTAAAAGTGTTCGGAAAAATTTTCATTTTTAAAATTTATTATAATAAAAACTTTTCAAAGAGTATTTATGAAAGATTCCAAAAAAGACATTATCACAACCTTTCGAAAACCTTATATGAAAACATTTTTCGGCAACAACTGAAACTTCTCTAAAAACTTTCAGAAAAATTTCAAAAACATTTCAGAAAATATTTCCTTAAACCTTACTGCAAAGATTCATGAAATATTGAAAGTAACATTTCTTGAATGTTTAGGAAAGATTTGTGGAAAAGTTTATACTTGGGCATTACAAATATATCATGAAATCTTTCGGAAACCTTACAGTAACACTCCAGCTCTTGTGGAAAAACCCGCGTGGCTTCCACATTAAACCCAGGTGGGATTCATGTGTGATCTATGTGAAATGTATGTGGGATCCATGTGTAGTTTATTTGGGATCCATGTGGGATTTTGTCGCAGGACCCCAATAGGAATTCCCATATAGACCATATGGGATCTATGTGGAAATCACGTGGGATTTACGTGGAAATCAGGTGAAGGCCATCTGGGATCCAGGTAATATTTATCTAAAATTCGTATACAATTAGGACCATATAAAATCCAAATTTAAATAAAATATCTTGTTCAATCAATTAGTTTTTGCATTTTTCGATTATTGCTATTAAAATGAGTTAATTTTATTATCGTGAGTGGTTGTACAATACACTAGGTAAGTACTTCTGGTGAATCTGGTGGCAAAAATGTGCAAAAGTGGGATCGGGCTTTTTATTAACTACATAAATTGTAAAAATAAGTGTTGTGAATATATATCATTTCATTTAGAATAGTCGATTGTATACTATTTTACGTTAAAAAAGTATTTTGTTTTAACGAATTTAACGATTAAAGTATAAATTTAACGGTTAAAAACGTTCCAAAGTGTCGCTGTCGGCATCGCTTACATATTAGCGTATGGTGTAGTAGATCTTATTATTATATGTACTTTAGCGTTATTAGGGCATTCATATGTGTAATATAGATCTTTACTTTTACTTAACATTTACAAATTTCCAAAAAGATCTGATATAAAAAGAGCAGTAAGATATATACATATATAATGTATATACTAGGGGAGCTTTGCGCGCCAACCTCTCATACATATTTCTTAATAAGGGAACACTAAAATTAGCTTTACTAATTGACCAACATAAATGACCACTTTAATATGGACATAAGTAAAAACACATTACTACGTTATTTTAACATTATTTTACGCTATTTTACGTTATTTTACGTTATTTTTACCTTATTTTACGTTAGAAATCGTTAAAATAATGTGAAATAACGTTGATGTGACGAAAATAAAGTTAAAATATCGTAAAATAACGTAAAATAACATTCAAATAAACACGTAAAATTATGTGAAAATCGCGTAAATTCGTGTAGAATTTGTTAAAATATCATGAAATAAACGTCCAAACGAGGAAAATAACGGAAAAATCTCTAAAATAACGTAAAATATCCTTATGTAACGTAAATCTCCTCTGAATTCACATGGGAATCTCGATTATAGGCGTTTCCAAATTGTCTTGGTCATTATTGACAAGGCGGCGGCACATCTCATTATAATATAGAGAGATCAGTAAATGATAAGAAAAAGTTAAGACAAAACTATAAGACATATTTTTGATGAAAAAGGAAATGTCAGAAATTATAAAAATATTTGTTGTACGATTTATTTATACATTTTTTAAAATCGCTATACAATGAAATATTTTAATAATGGCATACGTTTGGCTAAGCAGAGGTATAGCATTTATTGCGCAGTTTTATAAAAACACATATTGTTTGTATTTCTTTTGTATCGACTGCTTCAAGTGCATCATTAATACTGCTTACTACATACATAGTTGGACAATTGTGTATAACAGTATGAACTGTATTATAAAGGGTGATTTCCTTTTTTGCAACGGCATCGACTGCGAAATAAATAATCCAAATAAATTGCCCATTGCATAGTTGAGCAAAAGTATTGTTAGATCGCTTGTTTTTTTTTTGCGGACATAAACAAGCATCCATTCATAACGGCTCGCATATAAACTAATATTGAATTAATGGACAATGCAAATCTATATAAAATATTATTACTTATAACAATACCACCTCCTAAATATGTTACATGTGACAATTTAGTGCTTTTGTTTATTCTTTTTTTAGAAATACTCTCACAATAGTTTATAATTATTGGTGAAGCATATGGATATATGCGATTTTCCAGAATCTTTGCACATCGTTGAATATTAATGTAGCGTACAATCTGGAGATTAACACCTTTCGCGCAATGAATGGCTTGAAGTAAGTCATGATTACCAGACTCGAAGGGAAATGTTGAATGAGCCCAAAGAGGTCCCCAATTGAGAACACTACTGGATATGTGCAATAACTGATGTACATTCTAGTCATCGCTTTTTTCGAAAAATATTCTTGCGTTAAGAAGCAGAACTCATGTACCATTCTATCAGCTTTGTTTAAATCAACTTTGGATATTGTATGTTTTAATAATATATACAAGCTTTCTACCAGCAAACTCCAATATCTTAACAGCTTGTCTTCTAAAAATATTTCAAATAACGGTATACTGTAATATAAAATGAAATTCTCCCATTCTCTCGCCTTCCAATTATTCCTGTCGCTTAAGGGTCTGGATAATCGAGATAATTGCTGCGGAGCTTTTATTTCATTTAGTATCAGGTTCATTGGTTCGATTGCGTCTTTTCAAATTGAATTTAACAAATATTCTGTTACCTGTTTTCCTACGCCAGCAAGATAGCAGTGCATATAATCAGGTACGAAACCCTTGATTATGTCAAAGTAACGGAGATTTATAAGTGGAGAAACATTTTTAACACCATAGGTACTATTCATTTTTAACACTATAGGTAACGTTGCTTTTACCTTCGGCAACTATCTCCATAAGTTCTATTGTATCTTTCATGTTTCTTAATTGAGGGTTTATTTCCAATATAGGATATCTCAGACTTCCTTCGTACCATTCACCTGGATGCAAGCACCAATTACAACCGTAATATCCGTTAAATTGTATTAAACCTTGCATAGGAGCTCGAGCTACACTATCCACGCAAGCGACTAAGGTGTACAGTTGCACAATGCGCGTTCACCTTTTATCACACATTTGATATCCTTACTTGAAAATCGATTCATGGCGGCAGTAAAAGGTTCTAAAAATATAGACATATCTGGTTTGTATTTCCCGTACCACATAGCACAAGTTATTAAATTGTTGTATCTTGCTTCAAATGGTAATTCATTAAGTAATAAATATATTGGCCAAATAGAATATTGCGAGCACTCAAATCGAGGCGCACCATCTGTGTTCATAATTGCTGTTACATAAGAATATCTTTCGGCAGGTGGTAAGCTATTTACAAATGATCGATAGCATTTACCATCATAAATATTTGTAATATTTCCATTATATTGCCTTTCATGAACTACAAAATCATAATAATTTTGATATTCACCTAATAAAGTTTTAGCAGCTTCAGATGGATCTATTATTACAAATATATTAGGATAAGATGGGTTGGACAAATTGACGCGCTCTTCGAAAATATCACATGTAACAAAAGATGTTGAATTATTTAATTTTCCAATATATTTACCACACTTTGGGCATATGCCATGAAACTCTACATTTTCTTTTGGATTTAACAATTTGTCTAATGTATAGCGGGTTTCCGGTAATATAGGTTCAGCAAATATGCTGTTTTGGATACGCAATAAATGACATATATGACTTAAAGGTAATCTACATTCTAAACTATATTTAAGGACCATGAGAAATACTTCGCCAGGAGATTTATAAACTGGAGTCAAAATAGTCTTTAAGAAATTTTCACTGTACATGAAATCATCTATATTCCTAGGCCGACGCAGACTGTCATCTTCAGTGCCCTCAACATCAGCAGCGTCATCACTATCATCAATTAAATCCTCTGCTAAACAAGAGTCCCAGTATGTTGATTCACTGCCATTGAGGAAAACCTATAAATATATCTAAGTCTAAATATAAATAATCTATAAATATATCTAATTACTGAAAAATTAATATGTTCTATACAATCTATATATTTTGTTTGTAAATTTTTTTCAAATTATTGTAATACCCTAGTGGAAATAATTTGTCTTCTGAATTGTACCAATATGTGTTAAAATGTGCCTAACTATTTTGGGTTGTGCTAAAATGTCATAAAACGAATCCAGCTATATAAAATTAGGATGGAGCGTAATATCGCGAGGTTCTCAACTATATTTTTAATGTCGCGCCATGAAAAATACTGGTTACTATTAAAGCTAAACTTTCGGTTATTTGGGTTATTAGGTAAATCGAGGTCGAAAAAACCGATTTTGATATTTGCAGCTTCCTAAGTCCAGGAGTTCTATACGAAAACAGCGTTTGAATGATTAATTTGCTTATATCTCGAGAACGGCTTATTCCCCGAGAAAATGGTTTGCACCAAACGAAAGAGCGCGAGATTTTTCATCGGAAACGATTGTGTACTCGAATAATAAAAGTAGGGGAGAAGGTAATGGCGGAGCAAGCACGCGCCACGCTTGCTGTCTCTCTCGCGACCACAGCGATTATTTCTTTTCGATTAATTATCTCGGAACTTTACACTTATCAAAATCGAGTAAATAATCGTTTCTACTATAATGGTTCAAACTATTTTCTCGCGGACTAAGTCGTTCTTGAGATATAAGCAGTTCTTTTTTTAGTCTAATCGTTTGAGCGGGACGCGGGTGCTGTCGCTTCTCCGCTCTCTGACAAAAACTGCAAACTTTGCACTAAATTTACTCGAAAACCGTACGGACAGCTGAAAATTCCTTTTTTTAATATACATAGAATAACTTCCTTTATCATATATTAGTTTCTTAAAAAAACGTAAGATGGATTTTTTCTTTAATCTAATAAAACGTTTCTTTTTTCGTGCTTGGTATAGGGACTACATAACTTTGAAGCTCTCTATCTCAAAATTTGGTACGGTTCAGCCTCCTGATATTTGTAATATGTACACTCTCGATCGAAAAGATGAAAAGTAGAAGCTATAAATTAATCTTTAGCAAAAGATGAAGTGTAAACTTGTCGTTTAATCTTTTCTTAAAGATTAAACTATAGAATTTACACTTTATAGCTTCCACTTTTCATCTTTTCGATCGAGAGTGTATGTATAATGTAGTAATGAATATATAGTTCAAATTTTAGCAAATCGTATCGTGGAGTGATTTTGGAATGTACTACCTTAAGTGTATTTATACTTTGGAAATGAGAAGTAATTTATAAAAATGTGGATTTAAAGATTATTTTATAAATGTTGCAACTAATTTTTATTTATACATTTTTAAAGTAAATATAAGAAAATATATATTGCTTTATTAACGGATTGAATAAAGTAACTAAGAATAAAACACAGAGAATAGTTTTTTTATATAAAAATTCTTTTAAATTATGTTTTTAATATAAAGCAATTGTATTTTATAATAATCAATTTATCTCCAATATATTGTAAATAAATAAACAAATGATTTTTAGAATTTCAGTTATTTAATGAAAAAATATATATATATATATACATAAATTATTTTAGTACATGCTTTTTTTTAGATATCATATCTGGTTGCTACAAAAGTTTCATCATATTTTATTACCATTAAGCACGGCGGTGCTCTTGGAATTAAATTAAGATTTACAATAACATGTGAGCTAACGCTTTTCAAATCAATTTTATAAGCGTAATAAAAACTGTTAAAATAAAGCGTATCAAATTCTTGAATTTGTAAATAAATATTATTATTTACATGAAAAATTTTCTGTATAACTCCAAATTTGATACCATCTTCATCAATTCTACTAACACATATGGTTCCAGCAGAAAACTTTTTGTTAATTATTAAGACATGTTTTAATGTAATCACAGGGATATTATCTGGAATATTTTGAACTAATTTTTTGAAAGTATGATATTCATTATTACTTTCAATTGGTCCAAAGATAATATCACTTTTTAACAATGACATCATTTCTAAGTTGCAACAGAGTTGCAATCCGTTTCTGATAGCTATAGTCATTGGCAAATTTACGCTTGATGTTGTACCAACTGCAACTTCTTTCAACTTCCTATTTTCCCTTTTAAATTTCATAGTCGCATAATGTACGGCAGGGCCATTCAATAACATGACTCGTTTATAATGGAGCCACAAATGCATTTTTGGTTTTAGTTTGCCAAAAAGTTTTAAATATAGCCTGTTATGTTTTTTAATCAATTCATCTACTATTATAATTTGACCTCTATCTAACTCTGGACGCGTTAGAATACCAATTATTCGTCTTAAACACTTATAAAGTTTCCAACATTCGTTTGTTGAAGGTGAATTTAAGTGTCCCCCGACTAAGTCCCCAATCATCAAACCTAAATATCTGGATAAGCATAACATTTCAGATGCTGATTGCCGTAGTTTCACTTTGTTATCTCCTTTGTTACCAATAACGAAATAAATTAGTCTAGGCTTATTCTTTTTTTCAATTTCATTATAAGGAAAACTTTCTATTCTGTTATTTAGCACTTCGAGAGAAACAACATTATGTTTAAGTAAATTTTGTATAACTTTTCCCAAAGTGTAATTTGCGATACCTTCGTACAAATCGTACATAACATTGACACTAATATTTTCACAAATATGAAAATTTTTAATGTCATTGAAAATACATCGTTCTCTTATATCGGTATTTTCAAAAGTATTTTGAAGAACATCGATTTCATATAAAGAAACTGTTCTGAGAAGCGACTCGTTTTCCACAGCTAATTCCTGACAGAGAGATTTTGGGGCATAGCAAATTCTGCAAAAATAATTGGCTGAAAAACTTTCAGAGAATCTTTGTCAGACACTAGCTTCAAATCTTCAATTACTTTTTTAAATACGCTTTTAGCTCCAAACTTCTTTAAATGTTTTGAATGAAAAAGCGTAGATAGGAAAATATTATTGAATTTTGCGACTAAAGAAGGAGGCAAACAAGCCAGTGATATATATACTCCACCTAATTTCTCTTCACCTGCATGGCTAGCTAATGGATTACAGCTTCAAACTCGTCAAAATACAAAAATATAGGAAATATTAATTTATCTGAGTTTTTATATTTTTTTAACCATAATTCTCCTTGAGTCAAATTTGATAATATTGTTTTCTCTTCAGAGACACACGTAGCATAACGCTGCAATTCATCAAATAATCCAGGTATAGAAAAAACAGCTTGTAATGTTTTTTCAAGAGGAATGTGTGCTGCGAAAACTTTTTTTTTATAACTTCGGTATTTTGCTGTTTTAATTCGGTTTCATCGTACGCATAATCTTCGCAGATTTCAAACAAATCAGGAGGTGTATAAAAACTGTTTTCTTCATAAATCTTGAAACGACGATGTTCCGTTGAAAAGTTTCCAAAAACATTTTTGTTCTCATATAAAATAAACTTGATTTTGTGATATAATTCATCATTGTTAAAGACTTTTAACTGAGTTTCTATTTGATAATCCAAAAATGGAATAAAAAGTTTATCTATAAAACTATTAAATTGTTTAATAACAAAATTTACACCTTTTCGTGGTAGAAGCGCATTAATGCATAAAGAAAGTGTAAATTTAAGAATTTCTTTATCTAAAATTTCTTTATTGATACATCTACTACTATCAAACATTTTTTTAAAATCCATTTTGATTTCGAAAAAAGTAATAAATTACCAAATATTAAGTGGAAGATTATTTTATAATTAAACTCAAATCTTAATGCTGTTATTTTCAATTCACTGTATATATGTATATACTATAGCTAGTATTATACAAAACAAATCTCTTAATTAAAGCTAAAAAATCAACGCATATTATTCAACGACTGAATCAGTTCTGAAACACCTTTGTATAAGTTACTTATAGGGAAATTGTAAACTAAGCGTTCGAGAAATTGCCATACATGACTACAAACGTGTGGATAAGGTTCATGTAACACTTTCATAAATTGAAAGCAGATGTCGACAGCATGTAAAGCCGAGTGAACTTGATACGTATGATCAGCAATAATGACATATGCTGATGTAATGCTGCTAAGTGATATACCACAAATAACAACATATGCAGAAACAATCAACTTGTGGTCCACATGCATTTGTTTTAAATTAGCTTTTTCTTTGGCTAGGGCATCACTAAAATTGACAGTATCCTGAAAATTAATTTTCTTTATATTACATCAATAATTAATATTGAAAATATTGCCAATTTTATACTCATTTCATACTCGTAAGTAGGGTAGACTGGGGTATTGGGGGTCACTTAAACCATGGCCACTATATCCTTTTATTTACAGCAGTTTCTTTTATTCTAAAGAATTATTTTATTAGTTTATAGCATCTGCTATCAATATGCACAAGAAAAATTTAGCTGAGAATACGTTTTATTTTATATGAAACTGAAATAAAAAAATTGAAAATGACCCGAATTACACTCAGTGTTGGGGTAATTAGGATCAAAATTTATTCATTAATTAAAAGAAGAATAATCACTTCCAGCATATTCTTCAAGCTTTAAATAATTTGTGATTAATATTATTTATACGTAAAGTTCGTAATTCTATCACTATAAGTTTTTAAAGTAAGATTTAAATCGGATAGAAGTTTCAAGTGACTCTAACCTCTTTTCTCAGACTGCCATTTAATAACACGTTGATCCGAATTACCCCAATTGATTGTAATTTTTTCAATCAAAGTTAACTAAATTCGTAACATTTTGAGCATTATTTCTTTTTAAATTTTGTATGTTTAGAGTTTCTAAAATATTGTAATAACAAAACTAACATTGTTTGATGCTAGAAAATCTTTATAAAACTCATTTAATAAATATGTTTTCTTAGATGAAAGACCACTGAAAACTAAGATCTTATATAACTTTTCAATAAATTGAAATAAGATGTTTCTATAAATTAATATAAGTAGTATTTTACTTTTGATTTGGTATAAAACTGGTTTTGAGGCATACAAATTTGTATTTTCTTTAAAATTCGAGTGACCACAATTACCCACTGACCACCATTACCCCTATAACATTTTTTATGAAAATCACGAAATGGAAAAGATATATTGTATATAAAACAAAGATTTTAAAAAAAATATTTACCTTGATGTGTAAAATAAATGTATTTAAAACTTCTTTTTTTTTCGGATACCAATTTTTCCCACTTTTAGAACGGTTTGTTTGTTTTACTATTTTTTTAAACAAAAAGGGCAGTAAATATAATGCTACTAATTCACTGTTGGCTAAAAAAATTTTCTAAATTAAAATAATATTTACCTCTAGAAAAATAGAAAAGAAATATTGTACCATTTAAAGAACTTTCATTGGCATGTAGAATTTCTTTGATTAATTTATTCTGTTTCTTTATTTTTGCCAATTGAATTATTTCAGATGAAAATCCTGGCCAGTTTTTACTGAATAAATTAATAGGCTTATTAAAAATACAACTAAAATCTGCCTGTATCTGCAATAAAATATTTTAATTATACATTTATTTCATACACATGAATATTTTATTATTACATACGCATATAATATATATTATGTATAAGCATCTTACAAGAATATATCCAACTGATTTTGCAAGATTAGGAAATGTTTTTAAAATAGTCCTTGCATCGTTTTTTTGAAAAATTCTATTTTATCTGCAGGAACTGTATATTTCCATTTTTCTACATAGGCATCATCAATTATTTCTACAGAAACCATCAATTCTTCTAAATTACGGGAGACATTATTTTCTAAAGTTCAAATGTTAAATTAAGAACGTGCACATAATTTTAAATTATTGAACTTTTAGCAGTTTACTATTAAGCGTATTTACCATCTACTGCTTTCCTTTTGCGATGTGAAGGTTGAATAAAACTTGTAGCTATTCCTTTTTCTCGAATTCTCTCGTAAGCTGTGTATAAAGAACCGTGAGCATTTGAATTGTTCGTTGGCCTCGCATAAAATGTTTCCTTTAAATAACGCGGAAAAAGCTGCGATGCGCTTTCTGCTAATTAATCAAATCTGTCAGGAGATATTCTGAAAAGAAAAAAATTAATTTAACTCACTATCTTGATGACTAATTTCTTAAATACAAAAATATTAAATAGTCATTAATTTAACATTTTTTAAATTTTATTTACATAATGAACGAACTTACTGGTAATTATTTGTACGCCGAAACTCATGCCACACAATAATTTTTTATACTATTTGAATAGAGAAGTAGCTCCTCTTTTTAGATTCAATTAGTTTCTTCAAATTTTCTTGATTTGATTCAAAGTCATATAAATATAATATGAATGGACCTTCATCTTTAGGCATTAAAACTTGGTATATATAATTTTGTTTTCTAGGTTGTAATACATTATCTATTGAAATTAATCAACATAATGCTTAATAAATTAAATTTTTAAATAATTAAAAAATTATAATTATTTGTGTCATGAACTTAAATTACTCTACCTGAGTTTACTGCTTCACTCTGAAGAGTTACGTTATTAGTATTAAGCAAATTTGATGATACATCTAATACATTACAATTCGACCGATCAGAATTAAATAAAAGTGAGGAATTTAGTAGAGCGCTATTACTAACTCTTGACAAATCAATAATGTCGTCTGTTGTCTTTATTTGTAAGTCTTTTGGTGCACATGAAACTGACAAAATGTGGTAATTTGGTTGATTATTGCTGATATCTGCTAATACTGAAATCATTTTAAAAAAATTTTAAATATGCAAGTATAAATCATGTATAAATACATATATGTATACACTTTACTTCTTAAAACCAAAACCTTTAAATTAGTTTCTAATATATAGCAGTATACATTCGCATATAAAAATATTACTGTAATAAGACATACATAACTAATTATACATGTATAAATGTACATAAAAATAAAAGAGTAAATTGTAAAATAAGTAAAAGATTTTAAAATTAACAAAAACATTATGAATGTTTTTCAAGAAAAACATAATTTAAATATATTCTATAAAAATTTTGATATAACATTTATGTTAAATTACTAACAATCGTCTACTGAAATTTACATAATAAAAAGAAAAAATATTTTGACAGTTAATTAATTTACTTTGAAATTTAAAATATTAGATTAATTGATATAAAGAATATTGATTAGTTAATAAACAACGCAAACCTGAATATGTATCGTTAAATAAATGCTTGGCCCCAGAAGCAACAATCACAGAATTGATATTAGAAACAACATTCTCTTGCAGATTTGCGTCCATTTTCTCTTCACTATATCCCTGCATGCTAATGCGTAATCATTCAAAACAAACAAATCACATGCGAAGCCAAAACAGAATTATAAATATTTCATACTCTAATTCTTACATTCATTTTAGTATTAAAACAAAAACATTTTACTTTGGCGCAAATATTACAATGAAATTTCTTTACATAACCTGTACATTTTCGGTACCTTACAAATAAAGTAACTATTACTGATTAAAATTATACTTTTACTTACATAATAAAAGGCCGTCTACTGATAAACTGATTCACTGACATTCACTGATTTGTTTATCTTCGATAATTTATTCCAATTCCTGCATGCATGGCAAGCGTGATGGCAATAACACCGCCGGACTAATGCGTCTATTAATTGCAAGCGATCGTCACCGGATAATCCCGTGGCTCTCCTTTACGATTTTCGCTAGGAAGGAGTTCACGCGAATGACGCAAGTCTGCGTTGCTATTAAACCAGTTGACGCTCGCGATTGGCCCAATGTGTCGTTACCTTCATTGCGTTAAGCTATGTCTTGCTTTATTAGCCAGACGCCTTGCGATTATTGCTCGAGTTTCGCGGGAAATTCGCAAAGCAAAACTTCCTTCCGATATATGTAAGAGATCTCTTCGGATAATTTCTAGACTTTTCTCTCCGTGTAAGTTAACTGCGCTCGACTAACAATGCGAATCAAATTGATATCCATTATATAATAATTTATGTAAATAAATATGATTTTCCGTGAAACGCCGTATTTATCTATCTTAAAAAAATTGATTTAATTTTAGAACTATTAATAATCGATATCCAATGTAGTTTTTCTAACTATGTTCTCAACTGATTTCGGAGTCTTAATATTAGAGCTACCTTAAACAGTTATAGGCATCGCTACGGCACAGTTAAGCACACAAGTATTTGTCACAATTCGGAACATTTCGGCACAATAACATTATTAATTTTGGTACACTATTGGCACATTTGGCACCCTTTGGCACAGTTAGGCACATTTAGACACAATAACATATTTCTGCGCAATGCAGTATACATTTCAGAATAATATATCACATTTTTTTATTACTTAATATTGTCTTTTTAATGATCGTTACTAAAATAAAGCTCCTTAAAGATTTTCCATAACCCTAAAATACTTCGCTCGACGTTTGGACTGCTTTAAACGTATTATTTATTCAAGAATATTTTATGGATACACTTGAAACTTGTTTTCCTAATATATCTATGAAATATTAAATTATCATATTTCCTGTCGATTGTAAGTATATACATATAATAATAGGTTTTTCCTAACGGCATGCTAAAAGTTCTATTTTGCGCACTGCTTTCTGTGTGCAACGTGCCATTTTACCGCACGCTTGCGGGAAAGTAGAAACATTGAAAATTCAACGTAAAAAAAAAACAAAAAGAATTGAATTGTACATAAAATGTATATTATATCTTGTGATACGGGTTTCGTGTCCCAGGGTGAGAAAGGAAGGGATCCTCGGCCACCAGAGTCCAGGGTCCCACCTAAAACACCGGAGTCACTAATCAATAAATAAAATCAAACAAAACAAAAACAAAGATAGCAAGATAGGGAAAGTGAGGTTAGGAGGACAGAATGCAAGGGAGAGAGAGACAGCAGCAAAACAAAGTCATGTGCAGTGTGAGTGGATGCAGCGATGCACCCACCCACATTGCACTGCTGCGAATAGGATTAGGGACAGGATATGAAGGGGGCCGATATGGTTTACCTAACCGCGAGTCCTCGCAAGCAACCTGCAGCATCGCCGATTAAAGGTGCACGAACACCTGCTAACCCGTACCGTAACTTCTTCTTTGAGGGCCCTCCTGCCGCGACACATGCAGAACACACGCACACGGACGCCCGATGCACCGCGATCCGTGCAAATACGCCCGCCGGCCCAGGAAGGAGGCCAGGAGGCGAGGCCGTCCTGACGACCAGCGACGGGAACACGGTGGGATGCCGCCTCGGCACGTACTTCTGCTGCGACGAGGAGAAGAAGCCAGGAGGCGACGCACACACACACGCACGAGACTGGTGCCGACACCGGGCGCAAGAGGCGCCGAACCGCGACGACGACGATGACGAGGGTGTCGCCACCCACTCGCACTTAACCCAGTGACGGACGACCTGGGAAACACACACGCGACCTCGACACCGGCTACGAGGCGAAACACCAGCGACACGAACCACCAACGACCGAAAAACGCGACGACAACAAGCTGGCGGCCATTTGCAATGCCGCCAGTAGAGTGAGAGAGACGGACGAACGGTGCGAAGAAGGAATCGCCGATAGCGCGTTAGGGAGCGCCCACACTGCCGCGTGCACGAGACCCGAGTTCCCAAGTGGACCCTGCGCATGCTCCCGAGGGCTTTCGGGGATATCATCGGAAATTTGAACAGACAATAATTGCGCGACGGGATTCGAATGGCGCGCGCGATGATCCGACCCAGATAAGAGGCTAGGTCGGTCGTGGGAGCTAATCAGCGACGAGGGACCAATTAATTAGTCGAGAAGTGAGGGAAACTGACTCTAGGTTTCCCCAAAAGGAATAAATAAGTCAAATTTCGAACTACGCAACTCGAATTTGGACCTGACAACGATAATCAGAGCGACAAGGGCAGACCGAAGAATACAACGAGTGCGACGGAGAAAGAAGAATCGGAGAGGACGGATGCGGCTATTGAGCTTCCGAAAAGAAGACACTTTAGCTACTGAGTAGAGCACACGCATTTTTGCAAGCACCATATCACTACCAAGCCACCATAGCAAATTCATTTCCCAATTATACCAGCGACGAGGACCATCCACGGAGTAGTAGCGACACCAAGGAATTATTTAGCGACGAGAGAATATTACCGTGGTGGGAGAGGAGGAAAGAGAGAGAGAAAGTTTGTGCAGCTTTTCGGTATTTTTGTGACGGTGAGTGGGCCAGACGCCATTACTGATGGTTGTCGAGCAACCTGGACTGAGGTGGGTCGCAAATTTGTATTCAGTGCGCGATCGGTGGAAGGTGCCGGCGATTCGTATTGACTGGTAGCGACGGAGGAAACGTGTGTGTGTGAATTGCGACGGGAGCACGGTTTTCTTTTTTTTATATTATAGTCAGTAAATTCTTCGCGACTTAGCAAATTGGCGACGACTCGGGTGGCGACGCGAGACACGTGGCGAAGCGAAGTTCGCGCGCCAGATAGCGACATACGCGATTAGACTGTACCAGGAATAAACGACTATTTAATTCTTTTATATTAAATTCTTGTGGTAGTTATTGTGAGTTGCCCACTGTCTTTCTCCTTCCTTTAAAATTCCCATTCATCACTTGCGTGACGCGCCATTGTGAACGAGCACGACAAGAAGGGCGGGACGCAGTGCAGCAGAAAGTACGAGCGACAGGTGCAACCGGGACTCGTAAGTTTCCACGAGTCGCTCAACGGGATCTCCTCTGGGGAGAGTCTCACTGTTATTTTGTGGTGGTTAGTGGTAGTTAGCCGGGTGACGCAGGTATTCGTCGTCTGATACGACTGTGTCTGGCGCCTGATAGAAATCATAGGCGACGAACGTGACCGATTTCCTAGTGGACGGCAGGAAATCTCGTCAGACTTAGCAGGGTATTATATACATGTCTTAGTAGGGATTTTCAGTTAGGACTCTGGACCCTGACGAGTGCCGTATCACAATCTATAAATAAATAACCTCATGAAATAAATTTTCAAGAAGTTTCAAAATAATAATAGCCATACTTTTATATCTTTTTAATGAGGAAAATTTCTACGTGTAATATCATGTGGTATGTTAATACTAACAAATAGCTAATAAAAGTTGTATACCTCGTCTTGTGCTGATTCAGTGTTAGGTGTATTAGATTCAGCGCCTCTTACGTCATCATTTAATGGTAAAAATTGCTCATTGGTATGAGACTCTACTAACTCTTGTTGAACAATATTATTTGCACTTTCAGAAGTACTTGTATTATTTCCATCAATTGCACGAACAGTATCGACAACAGTCTAAAACAAGTATATTATTATTATATGAAGACGTTAACATTTTAGAGTTAAATTCAACACTTTATAGTAAAAGTTCCACTTCTATTAGAAAAAATTTTTTTTTTTCTTAAAACATTAAGTGCCGTAGTCAAAATTATATAATCTAACAGCATTCGTTTTCGAAAACCGAAAAATTTTTAACCACTAAAAATAATGAGTTAATGAGGTAAAGTACCTAAACTATTTGGAAAATTTTGTATCAACACTAAGACTCAAGGAATTAAAAATATTATATCAAGCAATTGAAAACAATTTTTACTTTGCACTAAAATAAGAAGTACCTTCTTTTAAAATAAGAATTATAATATTCCAAAAGTTTTTATTTATCATTGATGTTCTAAATTTTATATAATAAGGAGAAATAAGTAGTGCTTCGTTAAGTACCTTTTTTATAGCCTCCTACTTGTTCAATCATTGCGTATCTTACCTTACTGTACAGAGATTTACTGATATAATCTCTAAAATATTTTACTAAATTAAATTTGCAAAAAGAGACTAACGTAGTTGTTTTTTAAGAGAAAAACTGCTCTTATTTTTTTATCAGGTCTATTAGGGACAGTTTAATTACATTTGACATATGCTAAATAATATAATAGTAGTGTGATATCATACTTACAGCTTGGTTTTGTTTTCTTAGTACATTTCGTCTTGTTCTTCGAAAAGTATTGTGGCTCACATTTTCGATTTCACATGTTTCCAAATACCTCTTATAACAATGTGGATTATCCTCATTCATTATTTCCGATAATCGTGAATAATATTGGAATACTAGAATAATTAAAATAAATCATTCAGAATGGGACAAATGCCATAGTACAATCAATATGAGATAAATATCTACTTGCAAAAGTTAATATAAGTACTGACTTTTCATCACATGTTGATCTAAAATTTTTGCATTAAGTTTTTAAAATTTAATTTTAAGGAGCAATTGTAAAATTTAATTCGATTTTAAATATACCTATGTTTACAATATTTAATATTTTTGTAAAACTTAAAAGAAATAATCATATTTTAAAATAAAATGAAAAAATTTTCAATTTTTATCTGAAGTAAAACATACGTTTTTGAAAATATTCGGCTGGATTCTATATAGGAATTTTTAGTTTTCACTAAAATTAATGTGGTTGATAAGTCTAAGTTAGCTATTTATAAATGTGACTTAATTATAGTCTAAACAGCGACTCTTCTAAAACAAAATAAATTTTATTCATTAATATCAGTCACGCTGATTTGTTTTAAATATATAAGCAATATTTAAGCTTCAATGTTGTAAGTTTCAAGTTTATAAAAAAATCATATTAAATTTTTTTTGAATCAATATTTAATGTATTTAGTTTGCAAAGCTGTGCGTACTTTATTGAAACCATATTCATTAATAAATGAAATTCAGATAAATAATATAATATTTAAATTAATAACGATTATACTAATTGTATAGTTAATGTATAATATTCGACAAGCACTTATAAACTCCAATTTTACCATTAACTAACAACAAAAGTTTATTTTGCAGTACTATAATACTTATACATTGATTGAAAATATTGAATGTAAGAATATAACTCACAAATCACAATTCACAGTTAACCCAATTGAAACATAAAAAACTGATTTAAACAAAAAATGTAAAACACTCATCAATTAATTGTTTTCTTTTTTATTAAATATATAAGTATGATGGAGAATAACTTGTAAGTAATTTGAAGAATTAAATTTTCGCTACACTATAATGTAAGATTCAAATTTATAAAAAAATCAAATTAAATTTTTTTAAGAATCAGTTTTTAATGTATTTAGTTTATAAAGCTATACGTACTTTATTGAATTCATTTATCAATACTTAAATTAAGTTCAAATAAGCAATACAATATTTAAATTATTAATGGATAGACCAAGTGTATATTTAACATTCGACAAGCACTATAAACTCCTATATGATCATTATAACTATCAACAAAAGTTTATGTTGCACTTTTATATTAGGTGTACAACTTTGCTTCCGTATTTTCGATAGATGGCTGCAGCGGTAAGTGCC
The DNA here is from genome assembly GCA_900490025.1 of Megastigmus dorsalis. Lineage (NCBI taxonomy): Eukaryota > Metazoa > Arthropoda > Insecta > Hymenoptera > Megastigmidae > Megastigmus > Megastigmus dorsalis. Next base: position 580 of record UELU01115244.1, on the reverse strand, counting down.
GGTTGAAATAGGCAGGGCCGTCCTTGGCTTAGTGGGTAAGGCGCTTGCCTCCTAAACAAGGCGACTCAAGTGGTCGTGGGTTCGATTCCCGTCTGGAGCCCTGAAATTTTTCGGGTTTTTTTTTCGGACGGAAAACGTACCCATGACTGCGATATTGAAAGAAAAGTCCCACCTGGGCACCGTTTCAGAAGAAGAAAAAAGTCCCTCTGGGCAAAATATCGAAATATAAAAAAGTCCCACTGGGCAAAAAATCGGAATATAAAAAGTCCCACTGGGCAAAATCGAAATATAAAAGTCCCTCTGGGCAAATAATTGAAACATAAAAAGTCCCTCTGGGCAATATTGAAAAGTCCCACTGGGCACAAGAATTTGATAAGTAAAAAGTCCTACTGGACAAAAGGTCACACAGTATCTGGACTAAATGTGCATAGTTCACAAGGCCAATAAAACCCAATTTTTTTTAAATAGGCAGGGCCGTCCTTGGCTTAGTGGGTAAGGCGCTTGCCTCCTAAACAAGGCGACTCAAGTGGTCGTGGGTTCGATTCCCGTCTGAAGCCCGGAAATTTTTCGGGTTTTTTTC